>PVKA01002240.1:5614-129086 GCA_004027165.1 Ctenomys sociabilis
AGACAGGGTCTCACTATCATTTTCTGGGCCAGCGAGACAGCTCAGCAGACTAAAGCATCTGCTAGCATAGGGACCGCCGTTCAATCCCTGGCACCACGTGCTGCATCCGCCCTGCCACTAGGGCGGGCTGAGCTGGCCAGAGTCCAGGCATAGAGGCCTAGGCCTGCAATCCCAGTGCTGGGGAAGCTGAACACAGGAGGATCACCACAAGTCCAAGCTGCATAGTGAGACCCTGTAACAACCAAGTACATTAAAATAAATAACCGAATACCATGTTCCTTGCCTGCGTGCGTGTGTGTGCACAGGTGTATGTGTTACTGGGGATTGAACCCAGATCCTCTGCACTGAGCTGCATCCCGGACTGTTCTACATCTTTTATTTTGAGACAGTGTCTCTCTGAGCTGACCAGATGGGGCTTGAGTTTGTGATCCTCCTGAGTCAGCCTGCCGGGGGCTGGGAGCACAGGCCTGCACCCCACAGTTACCTTCATCTTCTAGTTACTGTCAGTCAGTACCCCTCGAGTCTATGCACTTTGTTCCTGTGTTATGTTTCACATTAGTGCATTTCCAAACTGAGTTTTTCTTTCATGTCTAATTCTTTGTTAATACTTACCATTTCATTTTCAATATTCATTTTTTTCTGATTCACTTTTGGTGTCTTTTATCTCTTAATTCATTTTAAAATGCTTAGTGATAGTTTTCACTCTCATGGCGATATTTTTCTAGCAGGCCTTTGTAATGTATGGAAGTTCCCCTCCCTTCTCTTTATCCTGTGATCTGAATGTGATCTGAATTCTATCTTCTTTTTCTTGCTTGTATTTGCACAAAATTTAGACTTTCTGAACTTTTATGAAGGAGGCTTAGCTTAGAACAGTTTTGTGTTTGTTATTGTTTTTAACATATCCAGATCATCCTCTTCTGGTTGTGTTTTGTTAAATGGTGAACAGAATGAATATTTAAATTTTCAATTTTTTGGAGATGTTCTCCATGGCCCTGTACAGGTCAGTTTATGCAGATATCCATGATCCCTTGGGAAATGTGCATTTAAGTGTTGGGTACAGTAGTGTCCTCAGGTCTACTGCAGTAAGTTTGTTCATGTGGAGTGGAGCTATTTGATGACTTCTTTAAGTCTCTTGTGCACATAAAATAGCTCAGTAAGAATACACAGGGGGCAGCAGCAGAAGGAACCCAGTGGCCTCAACACAGTGTCCAGCTCTGTGTGTTCTACCCAGCACTGTGTCCTCCTAGACCCAGACTCTGCCACTGAGCAACTGGCTGCTGAGGATCCTCTGGACCCCCTCCTAACTCTGGGACAACTCAGCCCCCCGACACCACAACCCAGCTCGCTACAGCAGTCTCTTCAAGATACTGATCACAAGACAGAGGCAAAACTCACAACTGATGGAACGTTTTCCTCAAGAGAGCCCTAGCAATACACACACAGACTGGCTTATGTCAGGGTATCTGATCATCCTCTCTAGTACTTGCCTGCCTTCTCCACAAAGTGTACATTCCCCATCAAGCCTGACCCCACGCACAATCAACCCCTGCGCAAACTTGCTCTGCACCCGTTAAGAACTCAACCTCTCTCACCACCATTACCTGGCCCCTGGCTTCCTCCCCAGATGTCCTGTGCTCTCGCTGATCGAAAGCTGCATCTCGCATTGCACTCAAGCTCTCACCTACAGCTCCTTATCCTCTCATTTCTTTTTCTTTCCACATTTTTTATTCATTTTAATGAGAAAAAAAAGATAAAACAGCAATGAGATAGTTTCAAAACACATTAGCAAAACAGTTACAATAATTACTACATTGCATATTGTTGTCTTTGTAGTAGTTATTCAGAGGACAAGATACAGACGTGATATCTTGTCTAAACAATATCAGTGCAAACCTTTCTTCTCACTGAACTAAGAGAAAGTAGCTGTATATCTATCCTAATTATCTTGCATATACGTATTTTTTCATCATAAAACGGTCTTTAATATGCCCCTTTTTGGTTTTGTTTTGTTTTGTCAGAGATGGGTGTTCCATCGCTGTTAGAAGAAGCTATATTTGGAGAAATCTTTAAAGGACCTTATCATACTTGATGCCAGTCCAAATATTGTAGGTGCTCGAATTCAGCAAAATAACCCAATATAGTCCAATAGTCCATAATAGTAGTGAGCTACCAGCACAACTGGCAATAGTCGGAAGTTGTTGACTTCAGCCTTTCACAGTTCAGCAAAGTTACATTTTTAGTTCTGTAAATCTTGCTTTAACTTGGTCTTAACCATCTAGCAGAAAAGCATAACCATGAGATATAAAAAGCAAAGCTTTACCCTCTCATTTCTTCATCCATAAGATTAGGAAGGCATGGGGTACCTTTCGCCCCCAGAACATAGTTTTATCAGCACAAACCCAGAACAGCATGTGATCTCGGCTCCAGGGAATTCGCTGCAGGAGCGCAGCCCCCACCTTCCCTGCAACCAGTTACCTGCAGTGAGCTGCAGCCTGCAAATATTTGATGGAAAGATCCAGAAATAAAGGACTTTAAACTGTGCACTTGCACATGGCATTTGGTGGAGTAGGCCACTCTCCCTTGCCTTCCTGGTCTGTCTCAGAGACACAAACACCCTGGCACAGCTGTGTGGCCTTTGTCCCCCTTGTCTCCCTCACATAGTAGCCCTAGTGGCCCTCAAACCCACTGTCCTGTTGCCCTCAGGAGCCCTTATCTTACTTAACATAGCCCTAAACCACAGCCCCTCTGAAGCTGACAATGCAGACAGGGCTTGGGCAGCCACGGAACCTTGTCTTTTTGTGAAAGTGTAGATGTTGACTTCATCAGGAAAACCATCCCATGCCAAGCCTGTGAGGTCTGCATGGGTCGTTACTGACGTCTTAGTGTGCCTAAACTTATCAAGGCTGTGTGTGCATATTGAAAGATGGGTTTGTAGGGCTGGCACTCTGAGGTGTCAGGCATGCCGTGGAAGCCGGGAGTGCATCATCCCTGCGAGCGGTGGGGTTACGCACAGGGCTCCACGTGTCCCGAGAGCCACTGATCAGAATGCTGTGCACGTGGACTGGATCCCCTGGCATCCTGCATCTGCTCCAGGATCTCACTTTCCAGCGGGCCAGTCAACATCAGGATAAAATTCCAGCACTCTCCAGTGTGCTGCCTCCAGCTACGTTTCTCCCTTCACTCCCCTCCCATCTTTCTCCAAGCACCACCCAGGCTCTGGCTCCAGCTCCAGGACCCCTGTGCAAGACAGGACTCTTCCACCAGCTCACCCTCTGGGACTCCCACTGTCAGCGGGGTCTGTGCTCCAGCTTCACCCAGGCCTGTCAAGAGCCTCCATGATGTAACTCTGTCTGGCCTGACTGCTCTGTTTCCCGCTCTGTACTTCATCAAAGAACTTTTTAATATGTTTAAAATTATATCTTATTTATTTTATGGTACTGGGGATTGAACCCAGGGCCTTTTCACTGAGCTATAAGCATAACTTATTTCTCCCCCCAGACAGGTTCTCACTAAATTTCTAAATTGCCTGGGCTAGACTCAGTTTATAATCTTCCTGCCTCAGCCCCAGGATATAGAGATTATAGGAAAGTGCTATCATATTGGTTCAATGCCTATTGTATTGTAGAGTTCAACTATTTTATTTGTTGTCAGATTCATCCTTAGAAAGACACACACACACACACACACACACACACACATACACACACACACACCATGAAGTCTGCAAGAATATCCTCTATTTTTTCCCCTATTCTATCTCCAGCAGCGAACATACCACCTGCCTATTGTAACTGTTCAATTTGGTGCCCTTATAAGATTGCCAGTGACTGAGAAGAAATCCTTCTTTGCATGATCTTTTATATTATACAGACTTTGAACCATGGGACAGGATGATCTACTTAAAATAAATTATTTAAGTGATTTCTAAAGTTTCTGTACTCTCTCCTCCTTTCTTCCTGTCCATCTCAGAGAAAGACGCATCCTCCCATGGACACCTATCTCATCAGTGTAGAATCTCAGTCCCAGTCGCTGCTCTAGTACTGCTCCCTCCTGGCATTTTTGCTGATTCCTCCACTGGTCTGGAGAGTCTCAGATTCTCCTCTTGAGAAAAGTCCAGAAGCAGCCTTCTCCGTTCATGGCCACTCACATTTCTGATGAGAGTTGCCTACATCCCATTCCTTCCTTGTCAGTGGCCTGCAGAATGTCTTGCCCCCACCAACCTGCTAAACATAAGTGAATCCACTGTTGTCTCCTGATTACTAGATACAATTTCTGGCTTAAATCTCTGTGATCATTAGCTGTGATATATCGACCTAACTAGTGTAAGTAATACCTAGCAGTTTAGTAAGCATAGTTCACAGTGTATCTGGATACTTGATATGTAATCCCACAAACTGAGAGGAAGAAACCCACCTGTGGGTACCACCTGCTCAGAGGCTGCATGCAATATAGTGGGCAAAATAAGAAGAATGCACCAGTGTTAAGAGCTCCAGTCTGCTTGAGGGGATGTGACTTTCATTTCCATGGTTTTTGGACACTGTCTTCAGTTTCTGCAGGTTTCCAACACAGATTCCCAGGGACAGCTTTCCAGGAAGCTTCCAGGCCTTTGACCCTGGGCTGTGGCTGCAGCCTAGATCTCCTTCGGTCTGTGGCTTCCACCTTTCTTAGGTTGAGTACTGGACACTCCAGCTCTCCAGGGTCCAGATAGCTATTATGTACCCCCACCACTCTGACCCTGGAAGTTTGCCTAATAAATCCCCTTAATCAATAATTACATATTGATTTTCTTTCAGTTCTGCTCTTCTAGAGAATGCTTACCAACATAATCAATCTCCTTGGACTTTTCTGGTATCCTCTGCACTTTCTATGATGGAGTCGTATCTGTTGTCTGCTTCTTGCTCTTTTTTTTGGACAATCTTTAAGGACAGGACTATCCAGAGGATGTTTCAGATGCTCTCTCTTTTATAGGTCCTTTTGGAGTGATCATATTGATTCTGAGGTTTCTGTATAATTCATATTGACCTCCAAATCTCTAAGTCTTACCTACATGTTTCTTCTCATAGAGAAAGACATGGAGTCAAGTCTAGCCCCTTAGCTTTTCCACATGCAAAAGAGGAAGAGGAATTCAGATCTTGCCTGTTTCATCATCAGTCTTCTCCTCCCTGTGCTTGTAACACCCTTTTCTATAAATCTGCACCCTTCCTTTGAATGACAATGTGTTTCTCTCTCTCTAAGCCAGTCCTCTCAGATTCACTCTGCTCAATGCACACATGTCTTAAAACACAGACCATGCTGTATTGACATCAGATCCTCAGGAATCAGCTCAGATCCTTCATCTGGGGGATCCTTCCCACCAAGAAGACACTGCATCTCACCTTGCCAGCCCCAGCAATAGGCCCCATGCCTAATGGAAAAAATGCTCAACAGATATCAATTGAACTTAACTGTCTTTTAACCCCTACCAGATATGTTCACGTACGACTCCATCTTCTTTATGCAGAGGTTGTGTCGTTAGAATCAGATCAAGCTGTGAAGAATCAGACCACATTCAAGGGTAGCTACAGTGTGGCCTTTTTCTGCAATAATGGAAACATCCAGGTATAGATTTTGTTTCCAAGGAAAACAATGGTGCTGTATTATACTGCCCCAAGAATGTATTTGTGTGAAAATAAATAGGAATGTTTAGTCTTTTCCTCTCAGCATAAAAATAGCTCATCCTTTAAGGAAAGATAGACTGAATTGATTAATAAAAATGAAATTATTCATTAAGAATCTAATAAACCTTTAATGTGAGTAGAAAAAACCTCCAATGACATAGAAGACAAATTTTAGCTTTATAACTGGAAGAGGGTGGAGTAGTGAGGAGCAGAGAAAGGGCTTCTCTAAGATTTGGAGTTCAGACACTGGTATATAGCAACAGACAAAGGAGAAGGAGGGAAGTGGGTCCAGAGTAAGGCTATGAAATGAGAATTGAAGCCCATGGGGATACCAAAGAGAGAAAACATAGAAGAAGGAGGGGCCTGTAGTGCCTTCTCCCTAAGCTAATTCACTGCGTGGGAAAGGACAGCTCAAACCTGCAGAGGCACCCTGACTACTGGTCACCCCAAAGGCTTCCACGGAGAGATACACCAGAGGAGGGGCTATGGACATGAGGACTGTAGTGTCCTATGAGTGGTGCAGGGACTCATGTGTCCCACAAGCGAGGACAGTTGGCCATGGGATAGCTTAGACAGAGGCCAACTGAGCTTGGAGCCCCAAATAATTGCTGGTTCCATCTACTGCTCCCAAGATGAGTTCAAGCCCATAGAGCATGCACAGGTTCCTGCAGACTGAGCGAGTCTTGCTCTAGATTCACAAGCCTAAAGCTGGCCAGATACCAGCTCATAGACTCTGTACTAAATACATAAAAAATAATTTAAAAAAAAAAAAAAAAACAGAAATGAGCCTGAACTTCAGTAGAAATAAAGGTGCAGTCTCCCTGGGATTATCCACTATCCCACCATAGAGCAAAGGTTGGCTTGCTGTGATACATCAATGTAGATCTGGACTCTGCCCCCATTGTCCAATAGTGATAGCAGAGACACACCTTGAAGTGGACTTTTTTTTTTTTTTTGGTTGGTGTTATTGTTTGGTTTTGTTTTGTTTTGTCTTTGCTTGTTCTTATTTTCATATGAATGCAAACATGGGCTCTAGTTTGTTGTGGCTGTTTTTGTTTTCATTTCTTCCTTTCCTCTTTTCCACCTGTCTTTTGCACCAGTTTGCCAAAGTTCGCATGACCTTCCTACATCCTCCACCCTTACTTTTTATCTGTTCCCCTTCTATTTTGACATTTTTCCCTCTAATATATTTTAAATTTTCTCTACTGAAGATAAAATGTAATACTGAGGGTTTACTTACTGCATAAAATTTTCTGGTTTCTTTTAAATTTTGTTACACAACCACAAATCTAGTTCATATAGTTAAAGGTAGAAAATTAATAGACACCTCAGTTTGACATTTTTCTAGGATGTTTGATGTTATTTTCATTGTTGAATGTAGAAGATTACACAAGTTGACATAATTATGTCATATAATTATATGTCATATATATAATTAGATGTCATATATATATATATATATACATATATATATGAGAATTTTATATGTCATATGTAATTGTTCTAACCAGTAGTTCTTTCTGGTATATCAAGACTGAAATTGCCTAAAGAACAGAAAAAATACTATAGGTCACAGCCAGAGAACCATAATCTGGGCCAGGTATGCAGAAACTTCTCATCCCTAATAAATTGAAGAAGTAGGAACTTCAAACACACTCAAAACCCTAAAGCCAGCTATGCTGAGAAGACACCTCTGAGAGTCACTTCCTAAGGGTTCTAAACATTAACAACAAAGCTAATCACCACCAAAGGCAATCTACAAACATCAACTCAAAAATCAAACTAATAGAAAATAAGACAGTTAAACAAGATGCAGCTCCGGACCCCCAGCTCACTAATGGCAAACTGAATGGGCAGTGAGGTGGCCAACCTGAAAGCCACCCACTTAGCCTCTCTGAAGCAGTAATGTTGGAAGTAGCAAGGCAAATGAACAAGGCCCTAGAAAGAAAATCAAAGTGGAAATCATTTCTCAGATAACGGCAGAGATGGTGACCAAAGTAAAAGTCATGCCTAGCAGCTCCAGAGCAGACACAGATTTAGAGAGAGAGAAGGAAGCTTATAAAAAGATGGAAACCAGGAATTCCCAACATAAGAACAAAATAGAATCCATAAAACATATTAAAACATATATCCAGGAGATTAAAAATTCCACTAAAGTATACATAGTCAACATGAGGATAGAATCTCATACAGAAGACATGGTGGTTAGTGACCATGAAAGGAAGGATTTCTTAAAACATAGCAAGTGACCACGAGAAAGCAATCCAGAAGTTGCTAGATAATGCAAGGAAAACTAGCATGAATTTGACTGGAGTCCATGAGAGAGCAGGAAATAAAGAAACTGACATTTAAGAAGCCTATTTACAGGTGCCTTGGCAGAAAACTTCACTAGCAGGGAAAAGAATTTTATAAAAAGGTAAGTGAGACCTATAGAATTCTAATTAGCCATGATCAAAGGGAATCTACAGCAAGATATATAATAGCCAAGTTCCAGAAATTCTTGCATGATAATATTCAACAGAACACTAGAAGCTGTTAGGAACAAAAGCAAATCACATGTGAAGGAAGCCAGTCAGAAGCACAGCTGACTTCTCACCATCAACTCTCAGATCAAGGAGAGCTTGAAATTAAGTATTTAAACTTTGAAAGAAAACAGCCTCCAACCCAGAGTGATATACTCTGCAAACTTACTTTTCAAAATTCATGGAGAAATAAGATAATACTGTGACAAAGAACAGCTGAAGAAATTCATAAACAGCAAATCCAGCACTCCAAAATATTTCAGATGACATTCCATAAAAAGATAATCAAGAATGGAACTCTACTCCAAAAGAGTGAACCAACCAGGCAACACAAACAGGTAAACAGAGTGGAGGAACAAGGGAACCAACATCACAAGGATAAATCATTGCACATCAGTGATAACATTGATGCTACTGGTTTCAATTCACCAATAAAAAAGAAACAAACTGTTAAGAATGGATCAAGAGGCAAGGTCCAACAACACACTGGGTACAGGAAGCACATTTAATTTAAAAAGGAATTCATAGATTGAATGTTAAAGAAGGAAAACAATACTCCATGTGACAGGAACCTGGAAAAAAGCAGAAGTTGCTATTTTATTTGCAGACAAAGTGAATTTCAAGGGGGTTGGGGAGATGGATCAGTAGAATAAGTACTTTCCTGGCAAGTGCAAGGGCCTAAGTTCAATCCCCAGTTCTGCAAAAAAAAAAAAATTACTTTCAAGCTAAGACTAAGTAATAGGAAAAAAGAAGATCACTACACCCTTGTACAGGGAACAACCCAAGAAGATGACATAATAATCACAAATATATACGTAACAAATACCAGTGCAGCCAACTACATGTAACAAATATGAATGGGCACTTGCTGTGCCAGCCCTGCTGAGACGGCAATTGAAACTGAGCGTGGTGGTGCGCACCTGTAATCCCAGTGCTTGGAAAGATGAAAATAGGAGAATCACAATGAGTCTGATCTGTGTAGTGAGATCCTGTAGACCCTGTAGACCCTGCACTAAATGCAAAAACAAACAAACAAAAAAAAAATGAATGGACATAAAAAAGCAAATAAAGCCTAATGTGATTGTATTGGAGGGACTGTCAATACCCGACTGTCACAAATACACAGGTCAATTACACAAAAAATCAACCATAAATATTAGAGCTGAGCCAAGCCTTTGAACAAATACACTTAGAAGCTGTCTACAGAATATTCCAACCCCCATATTGTAATACATAGTCTTCTCAGTTGCACATGGGATGTTCTCCAAAATAGAATATGCACTAGTTCTTAGAAGATGCTTAAGTAAATGCAAAGGAATTGAAATTACCCCATGCATCTTAGCAGACCATAGTGCAACGAAATGGGAACTCAGTGGCAAAAGAAACTCATAAACACATGAACATTAAACACATGAAAATTAACTTACACCCTCCTGAACAACCAGTGTGTCACAGATAAAATTAAAGAATAAATTATGCAGTTTCTAATGCCAGAACAACATGCTGGAACTAATGGAAAACAATGAAAGAAACCTCATGAGGGTAATTTGTAGCTGTGAATACTCACATCAGGAGAAAAGAGTGAGCTCAAATAAACAATGGAATGTTAAACTTCTAAAAAGAAGAAGAGCAAGTCAAAGCCAAAGTTCATAAGAGCAAGAAAATTATGAGGATCAGAGCAGACATTAGAAACTAAGAAAACAATACCAAAAAAAAAAAAAAAAAAGTCAATCAATTGCAGAGTTGATTCTTTGGAAAATTAAATAAAATTAACAAACCCTTATCTAACCTGATCAACAAAAGAAAGAAAAAACTCAAAGCCATACAGTTAGAAATGAAAAGAGTGAATCACAACAGACCCTGCAAAAATCGAAAAGATCATATGCATCTACATAGAGAACTTGTATTCTAATAAGATGGAAAACACAAAAGTAATTGACAAATTCCTACATACATGCGAATTATCAAAGTTGAATCAAGAAGATATAAAAATGCTAAATTAACCAATATCAGTCAATGAATTCAAACATGTAATTAAAAACTAATCAATAAATAAAAGCCTAGGCTCTGATGGATTCATAGCTGAATTCTACTAAAAATTTAGGCAAGAGGTAACACCATCACTTCCCAAACACTTTAATGAAATTGAAAGGGAAGCAGTACTCTCAAACTCATTCCGGGAAGCATTACTCTGATACTAAAACCAGAGAAAGACCCAACTAGTTATAGACAAATCTCCCTAATGAACATAAATGCAAAAATCCTAAATAAGATACTAGCTAACAGAGTACAGCAAATCATCAAGAAGATTATGCTTCATGGCCAAGTAGGATACATCCCAGAGATATTGGGATAATTCAACATATGCAAATCAATAAATGTACTATATCACCTGAACAAAACCAAACACAAAAATCATGATCATCTCAATAGAAACAGAAAAAGAATTTCACAAAGTTCAATGCCCATTAAAGATTAAAATCTCTCCAGAAAATTTGAAAATATGGCCTTTATCTCAACCTGATAAAAGCCATCTGTAACAAACCAACAGCCTGCATCATACTCAATGGAGAATCCTGAAAACTTTCACTCTAAAATCAGGAGCAAGACAAAGATATCCACTGTCATCACTCTAATTCTATATAGTTCTGGGAACATTATCCAGAGAGATTAGATAAGAGAAATTGATATAGGGGAATGAAACTCCAAACCTGAAAGATATCTGGGCCCAGTTCATATTCTCTAAAACCAAAGAATGAATTTTAGGAACAATGGAGGTTAAGAGCAAAATTTATTTATTGAGGAAAAGAAAACTCCTGTACCACAACAGAAGGACAGAAGGGGTAATGAGTGGTTGCCCCCAGAAGATATATCTTCCAGGAACTTTTTTTTTTTTTTTTGGTGGAACTGGGGATTGAACTCAGGCCCTTGCACTTGCCAGGGAAGCGCTTATTCCACTGAGCCATCTCCCCAGCCCCTCCAGGAACTTTTATAGAGTAACACTATGTAGTGAAGTAGATCCAAGGTGGAGAACATGTGAACTCACTTCGGTGTGTGTGAGTGAGGTAGGACAAAACTCTGGTCAACCAATGAGATTACAAGCACAATTGCTCAGGTAAAATTGATTAAATCTAGGATGAATGGGGGAGCCAGGTACACAGGAAGCAGGCATGGAAAGAGGGCATAAATACAGAACCAGGGCTTTTCCTGTAGGGGTCTGCGTTAGTGATTTCCAGGGGTCCTCAAGGTGAGAGACTCATTTAGAGTATCAATCCTTGATGCCTGTCTTAAGGGAAGTATGAGGCTGCATTTGTCTATTCTTTTATCTGGAGCCCCAGCAGGGATCTCTCTATCCCAAAGTTGTAAAGTCATCTTGTCTTTCATATTATCTCCTTGAGGGCCCAGCCCTGTCTGCCTGTAATATTTCTACCTAACTCAGCTACCTGCAACAAAATAAATAAAAGGATTATGGATAGGAAAAGAAGAAACTAAATTATCATTATTTGCAGAAGACATGAGGCACTACAAAAAAGACCTCAAAAACTCCACCAAAAGACTTCTAGATTCAATAACTAAATTCAGTAGCATAGCTGGATACAAGTCAGCATTCAAAACTCAATAGCCTTTCTGCATACAAACAAACTCACTGAGAGAAAAAATCAGAGAAGCCATACCCTTCAAATAGCATCCCCAAAAATGAAATACCTAGTAATCAGTCTCACAAAGGATGCAAAAGACCACTACAGTACTTTGAGAAAGGAAATCAAAAGGATATCTTTCCTCTGTGGCTCCATAATCTCCTTGATCAGAAAATCGGGGACACAACTGAGTTTCATGTTACAAAACAGGTTCTCCTAAGCCCTGAGTCTTCGCTGACCTTGAAAGGCTAGGGCCAAAATGTTGGCTGGCCTTGTGGCTCTTCTATTTCTCCAATTTTGATCTTTGAACTTAGGTTGTTAACCATCCAGAAGAAAAGCTGATTAGTACCTTGCAGCATATGCTGTTCAGTTTTCCCTAACTATCTGACTCAATTGTCTTTAGTTGTTGTTGTACATTTCTATTTGTATTTCTTCTTTTGACTAGGGAGACTATATGATATTTGCACATGTCTGTCTGGTTTATTCCACTTACGAGTATATGTTCAAGTGGCATCCACTTGAATATAAATGCTTCAAGTTTATGATTCTTTATAGCTGAGTAATACTCCATTATATAGAAATACCACATCTTTTTCAACCATTCCTCATGTAACGGACATTTTGGTTGTTTCCAAGATTTTGCTATCACAAATTGTGCTGCTATAAACATAGGTACACATATATCACTATGATATAATATTTTCAGTTCCTCTGGGAAAATTCCCAGTAGGGAGATAGCCAGCTTGAATGGGATTTCCAGTCCTACTCTTTTGAGGAGTCTCCACACTGATCTCCACAATGGTTGTACCAGTCTACATTCCCACCAGAAGTGAAGAAGTGTTCCCTTTTCCCCACACCCTCTCCAACATTTATTGTTGGTTGATTTCCTTATGATAGCCATTCTTTCTGGAGTGAGATGGTATCTCAGTGTTGTTTTTATTTGCATTTCACGAATGGCTAGTGATGTGGAGCATTTGTTTATATATGTATTCGCTTCTTTAATTTCATCCTCTGAGAAGTGTATATTCATCTCAGATGCCCATTTCTGAATTGGGTCTTTAAAGTTGAGGGCCCTGTTATATCTTAGTTCTTTATATATTCTAGACAGCAGACCTCTATCTGATTGCTTATTAGTTAAGATTTTTTCAAAATTTGTGGGTTGTCTACTTTGTTGACAATTTCTTTTGACCTGAAGAAACTCCTCAAGAAGAGTTGATTCCAGTTGTTGATTCTTTCAAGTGTTTCCTGTGCAAATATATGTTTGTTCATGAACTCTTTACCGATCCCTATGTCTTCAAGAGTTCCTCCTACTTTCTCTTCCAGGAGATTGAGTGTTTCTATTTTAATGTTTAGATCTTTAATCCATTTTGATGATGTATAGTGTGTCTGGGGAGAGTCACATGAAGAGAAAACTTTCTCTCAGGCTCTCATAGAGAGCAAACTGGTCAAGCATTGGCCATGACTCATCTGCATGGATGACACAGAAGAAGGATCTACAGAGTGAGGTATGGGGTTACAGGATAAACCCTGAGGGGACTTCACTGACCTCATCAAAAACAAAAGGTACATCTTTTGGTATATGGGTGTTGATCTATCTTGCTCTTAACCATCCAGCAGAAAAGTATAAAAATGAGGTATATAACTTGGGGCCATAATACGTTGAGCTGTAAATGGCTATAGTCAACAACTTCTGCAGATAACTCACTATTATTGTGGAATGCTGCACTGTGTTGGATTGTGTCCCCGAGTTCAGGCACCTAAATTGGTTTAATTTCAATGGAGTACTCATCTTTGACAGGTCTAGACAAAAAAAAAAAAAATGGGGGGGAATACGAAGGAAGAATCATGATGTGTGTGTATAAACAGCACAGTTAGGATAAATATGCCGTGCTTCTGTATAATTCTATGAGAAGCAAGATTTGCACTAATAGTGGTTGGACAAGGTATTATGTCGGCTTCTAGTACTATGGACAGACACTGGGAAGATAACAACATCGAGGGTGTTAATTGTTGAATCTGTGATATAAATCAGCTGTAGAGAAATAAGATAGGTATATAGCTGCACTGTCTTCATTCACTGATTAGAGACTTCTGCTATAATAATGCCTGTTAGTATAATATCATGTATGCACCTTGTACAACATTAAAACATCACAAAAACATTTTGCAATGTATTGATTTGTCAAATCTTTCCTGTTAATTTGTCTTGAAACTGTCTCATTGCTATTTGTTCTTCAATAAAAATAATAATTAAAAAAAGGGGGGGAAAGGATATCAGAAAGCCCAAGGAGATAGCTCAGTGGACTAAAGCACCTACTTAGGCAAGCATACAGGCCAGAGTTTGATCCCTAACCCCACATGTCCATCCAGCCCTACCCCAGGGTGCACTGAGCCAGTGATCGAGTTCAGATGTGGTGGCATATGCTTGTAAACCCAGCACTAACGAGGCTGAGAAACAGGAGGAGCACTTGAATTTGCACTGTGTAGCAAGGCGCTGCACAAAAAAAAAAGAAAGAAAGAAAGAAAAAGGTTTCATCAAATGAAGGTATCCCTTGCTTTTGGGTAGGAAGAACCAATATGGTAAAAATGGTCATCCTCCCAAAGTTGTTGTGCAGATTTAATGCAATCCCAATCAAATGCCATTAACTCACAGAACTAGATAAAACAGTCCTAAAATTCATTTGATTCATTTGGAACCAGAAGAGACCTAGAATAGCAAATGCAATTCTGGGCAACAAAGGCAAGGCTGGGTGAATCACTGTCCTGGACTTGAAATTATACCACGAAGTTACTGTACTAAAACAATGTGGTACTGGGGAAAAAAGTAGATAAATGCAATAGATTAGAAGATGCATAAACAACTCCACACAGGGCTAGGAAGATGGCTCAGTGGAATAAGCACCTGCGTGGCAAGTGCACAGTCCTGAGTTCAATCCCCAGTTCTGAAGCAAAAAAAAAAAAAAAAAAAAAAAAGTTCACTAGAAGAAAGATAGCCTCTTTGATAAATGATGTGGGGAAAACTGGCTTTCCACATATCGAAGGTTAAAATTAGATCCATATCTTTCACAATGAACTGAAATAACATCAAAATGGATCAAAGATCTGAATATTAAAATAAACATTAAACCCTCTAGAAGGTAGAATAGGTAAACTTTTTTTTTTTTTTTTTTTAATTTTAGGGAAAGGGCTACAGTGTGTTCAGGGTCTCACTACTAGATCGGACTCATAGTGATCTGCCTGTTTACAGCCTCCTAAGAACTGAGATTACAGGCACATGTCACCACACCCAGTCTCAATCGCCTACTCAGCGCACCCTGGAGGCAAGGCAAGCAGGGCAGGCACCAGAGGATCAACCCCTGGCCCCTGCACCTGCTTGCAGGTGCTTTAATCTGCTGAGCTATTTGGCCAGCCCAAAATAGGTAAAACTTTTGGAGATGTTGGTGTAGGCAAAGACTTTATGAACAAAACTTGGTCACACAGGCACTATCATAAAAAAAAACATCAACAAATGTGATTTCATCTTATTAAAAAGCCTTTTCACAGCAAGAGACACCAACAACAGAGTAACCAGACATTCCACAGGGTGAAAAAAAATTTCCATCTGTCTCTCAGACAAAGAATTAACATCTAAGAATCAGATACCCACTGTGGAAATCAGGGTGGAGATTCCTCGAAGAGCTATGACTAGAGGTCCATTTGATCTTCCCCAAAAGAATTAAAAGCATCATAGCACACTGGTACATGCACACCTATGTTTATAGCAGCACAGTTTGTAGTAGCTGGATCCCAAAAACAGGTCCAAGACCCATCCGGTGATACTGATGGGGACTGATTGGTACTCTACCATTGAAAGGATAAACTCGGAGACATGTCTAGGTAAGTGGATGGGCCTTGAGGCCGTTTCATTTCATACATACCTACAATGTACCAATGAAAATCATTTTAGTTGAAAAAAGATCTTGGCAACCCCTCAAAAAAAAAAAAGTAGGAAATAAATTTTATAGCCCTAAGATATTTTCTTTACATTTTGGAGGATATGAAATAAATACAGGGCTTACTACATTTTCTAAAAGGATATTGGAAAGATATACTCCTTTTCTCAGTTTGCTTTTCTTCAGCTACACAATTTAAAATTCTAAGTCTGAGGAGTGGTTTCACATGTATAAAATTAAAAGTAAAAATGTGTTCTCAACTAGAAGTAAACCTTTATGAGAGCTCTTTACATTTTTATATTGTCCCCACAGTGCCACTTGTACCTGGCATATTTAACACTGGTATCCGTTTTTTAAAAGATCTCTGGTTACCTAACACAATTTATTCTTTTCAGAAACTTAATTAAATCCTTAAAATATCAATATTATTAAAAACATCACAAAATCTTCTCTAACCTTTGAAATGTGAAAACTCGAAATAGATAATATATATTCCATTTTTGCTTCTTGGAATTAGACTATTTCAGTTCTTGAGAAGTAAGTGACTTGAAAACATACACATTTTGACTGTAATTGGTAACATCTGGTATTAAAGTCTATTGGTAAGGAAGAACATATCATAGTTCCTTATTTCAAAACAAAAAGATAAAATCCTAACTTCACAATCTGTTATCATAGCTACATCAAGTACAGAAGTAAGAATAGCTGTACAACCTGTAGTTATTGTTTTTTATAATAAAGAATGATAAAACTTGTCAGAACTTTTTCTCATTCTGTGAGAGGATGTCCTATTCCAACAGACATTTCAGAACAATTACTCTGGGTACAGTGATTTTTGAGACATTATTTACAATTCCTTGAATTGAAAGGAGGGTCTTTGTACACCATTCTGAAATAAATGTTGATCAGGGAACTTCAGGGAATTGTACTACCCCAAATTTGGGGGGAGGCAGTGTGTGTATTTTTTTTATTTTATTTTAATTAATTAATTAATTTATTTATTTATTTACAGCACTGGGGTTTGAACTCAGGCCCTTGTGTTTGCCAGGGAAGCACTTATTCCACTGAGCCATCTCCCCAGCCCCGTGTGTATTTGTTTAAGAGAGAAGATCAATAGCTCACTGTGATTAATGAAAGGCTAAATTCCACTGAAATAGAAAAGCCTGCTAAGGGGTCTTCATCCACCTATCCTTTCTTTCATTTCTTCCAACATCTTATAAATTCCAAATTTATTACATGGTATATTGTACTAGAAGTCTCAAAACCCAAGCTCTACCTCAATTCTATTACTTACTAAACCATGCAGATTTTGGTAAACAACCACCCTCTGAGCTTTAGTTTTCTCTCCTAAAATACAGGTAGAAGTGCTCTAAGGTTCCCCCAAATAAGAAAGGCATGGTCTGACTTTTTAAAGACCAAAAGCTACCATCTGGTCCTCCTTCCATGAATGGAGCTGGCCATACAAATAAATCAAAGTAACAACCTGAACATAACAGAAGAAATTGTTTTAATAGTTAAGACATTTTTCAACTTCAGCTACTGTGTATTGAAAAAGATGTCAAATCAGTAGAGAAAACAAAGTGATTTATTTTGTCATCACAAAGCCCAGATCCAGCCTGCTGTCAGTCTCCACAGCTCAGAGCAACAACGACAGAAGATTGCTCTGGAATAAAGTCATTCCTGTCTGCTTCTTTACTGACATTTTTGCAAGATATATTTCACTATGATTGCATTAAATTTAATTTGTATTGCAAATGTAAAGGGAAGTGTGTCTTTAAAGCTTTCATCAACCCATCCTGTTCTGCAATGATTCCATTGCATTGCCAGTGTTTGTTTATGGGCCCTCTTAGCCATCACACATGGGATGCATTAGAATCCCTGTCCTCCTGGTAATGAAGCATTTCAAACAAAAGAATATATGCATAGTGACCTTGAAGTGGTTGCTTTGAATGGTCTTGCACAAATCTCAATGCTCTGCAGTGAAAGTGGTGCTGTTTTCCTCCCACTCTGTTATTTTTTTCACTCTTACTCTCCATAAAAGTCAAACTGGGGCCTGAAAGACATCTCAGAAGTTTAAAGCACCTGCTTAGGCAAGTTTAAGCAAGCACAGGGACTGTGGTTCAATTCCCGGCACCACATGCTGCACCAGCCCTGCCTGGGGAGCTGAGACAGCCAAAAGGAGTTTTTGAAAAAAGACAAATCAAAAGCATCCACATAGCTTACCAGTACACAGCAAAACACTACCTGCCAACCACATCATCAGTACTAATAAGTATTTTCACTATACTCATGAATAAATGCACTGATGCATTTAATGCTCACGATGGCCTGTGAGAAAGGTTCCAACTGAGGAAACAGAGGCACAGAGAGGCACAGTCATCTCAACGCAAATGTTGAGTTGTGGAGTGGAAGTCAGACTCCACACACCAGGCTTCCAAGTCACAGCTCTGAAACACAAGGTGATGACAGTGAGGTAAAGGCAGGACCTGAGACTCATTCCACTGTCTGCATGGACTCCTCGCATGCGTAATGTTGGATCCCATCCTTTGGTGCAGAAATATGGCAGTGGAGAGACCCTTTCCTTGCCCTCATGATCCTTAGCATGTCTGGCTGTGCTGCTCAATAAGGTAGCCAAGCACTGCCATGTAGCCATTAGTGTTTAAATATTTTAATAAGTAATTTAGTTTATTTATACTTCACATTGTATGATTTACAAGAAACTGAAACAATGGAATGAGTTGCATTAATTCTAAATGAAATTTCAAATTCAAGGTCTCTGGCATATTAATTATATTTGAGTCCTCAGTAGGCACATGGGGCTACTGCCATATGACACAGACTGGGACATTCCCACCATGGCAGTAAGACCTATCAGCACTGCTGCTTGGGGGAGGGGGCACCAGAGAACAAGAAAACAGAGGATTTCAAGAGCCTTGTATTGCAGTGCAGAGCAGCAGGTGTGCTGGCCGCCCAGTAAAGGAGGTGTGAACAGCCCAGGCCATACGCCATGCTTTTCAATGCAGGAGTCTGCTAAGCTAAGATCCAGTTCGGTGAGAATTAGGCAGAGCAAAGGAATAAATCTAGGGCCTGTGCAATAGCTCAGCGGGCTGAGGGCTTGCTTAGGCAAGCATGTCGCTGAGCCAGGGATGGAATCTGGGCATGGTGGAGTACACCTGTAATCCCAGCACTAAGGAGGCAGAAAAGAGGAGGATCACTAGGAGTCCCAGCTGTGTAGTGAAACCCTAAACACACACACACACACACACACACACACACACACACACACACAAGGAACAAATCTTCTCGGCAGAAAGAAGGCATTTCTTAGCTATTCCCTAACATGAGTCTTCCAGATCAAACATTTGGTGCTTGAGTTCTAACCCCAAAGAACCTACAACATGAAGCCAAGCACCGGGCAGCCGGCCTGGGAATGTGCGGGACACCCCACTGCTGCTCCATGTCCTCGGTCGCCTTTGCCCAGCTGCCTCCTTGCTGCGTGAGATCCCTTCCTGCTTTCACTGCATGGCCCAGCAGATCAGAGGCTCTTGTCCAAAGTTCCACATCCCTGCAGCACCCGTGTGCCAAGCTGTGACCCAGGTCTTTGAAGGCAGCTTCTCTTTCTTTTGCTTTAGTCTGGTTTCATAACACAAAGAATGCCAGAAAGTGCTGACAATTATGAGAATTTCAAAGCCTCTTTTACCCACCAAGCCAAGTTCCTACAGTGTGATGGACTGGATTCACAGCGCTCATTATTTTCATAAGAAAAGATGCTACAGCATGATGTTTTTCTGTAGGAAAGATTATTAAATACGAAGTTTAATCTTTTCACTTTCCCTCTACATTTCAAGGGAATAAATTTGAAGCTTTCATTAATATGGTAAAATCATAGATTTTAATAAGCATTTAATAAGCTATGCCCACAGAAATATATTCTCAAGGAAATAGATTTAGGGAGATATTATTCATTAATGCATTGGCAAAGAATTGTGCGAATTCCAAAAGGAATTATAGCTGAATGACTTATGAGATTAACTAGAAGTGTATACAAGCTTTCATTTCTAGGTCATCAGCTTTCATTTTTCTGAGTTGAATAAGACAAAGGGCATCTTTTACTGAAAGTAAACTGGACAGACATAGGAGAATACCTTAGTTGGTTCCCTAAGGTGCTTCCATCTTTTCCTTAATTGACCTGGAAATCCTATGCCTGTGTTTTTGTTTGAATGACATGTGTATACTTGTCTTTCACAAAAAGACAATAAGAGAAAGAAACCTGGGGTAGTTGGGGATTTGATATTTAAAGTTCACTGTCCCTGAAATACTTTGGTCTCATAAGTGACTTCAACACCCACAACTGTAGCTATTGTCTCGAGCTACTCCATAAGCTATAAAGAAGCCTAAGTCAAAAGGTGATTGTCAGCTTTCCACACTGCCCCCATCTTCTCCATCTCTAGCACACATTGGAGTGTTCTGCTAATTATGACCCAGATTCACACAGAAGTCCTGTAATGTAGCCAGACCATCAGCATCACTAGGAATGTACAGAAGGGAAAGCAATCCTCAGCCAGAGTAGTGATCCAGGAGCAGGTAACAGCCCCATGGCCACTCCTGGGGATCCAGACTCAGTGCTTTATTTCACTTTGCGCTAGTAAATTTAGAGAAGCAGACCAGCAGCTGAACGAGTCTCTCGGGCTAAAGGTCAGTGTGTCTTTCTCATGGATTCATACGGGGAAGGCTACAATGGGAAGGAACCAATTGCAATAGCGCTATCTGCCTGGTTGGCTACCACAGTGACTGAAAACACATAGCTAACTCTACGAAGAACGATTCATTCTGTGTATGCTGTGGAGTGCTCTAGGAAGTCCAGGAAAGGCAGTTTGGTACAGTCCAGTTTGCATTACTAAAATGATTAACTTTCAAGGTGGAAAAGCTTATTTTGATTCATAGTTCTGGAAATTCTGGTCCCAAGTTGGGTGGCCCACTGCTTAGGGCCTCTGGCAAAGGCAGCACGTCATGCAGGAGCACAGGAGGAGCGAGGAACAGGACATCAAAGCCAACAGAAGTGACGGAAACCCACGGTCCCTTCCCGAGGTACAGCCCTGATGTCCCAGTGACCTCTACTCTGAAAGCCCCATTTGTTAACGATTTTGTTGCCTCTCAATAGCACCTTCTGGTAGCCAAATGGGCCTTTGGGTAACCCTTAGCCAAACCACAGCACTGCTCCTTCGTAGGAGGGAGAAGAGAAGGTCAGTGCCAGAGATTCGAGGAGCACTAAAACTTAGACAAGCAATACATTTTCCCAGCATTACTCTAAGGCATGCATGTGCATAGAATAAAAGGAGGCATTGATGACTAATTGAAAGAAAAGACTAACACAACTCTAAAACACCCTAGAAGTCATTCCCTTTCCCCGTATGAAGTCCATAAGGAATAAAATGGACCTCAATGTACTATGCACTAGCCCATGACCTACACACTTCTTGACAAACCAGGACTAGAACATATGCCTTCTAAGCTAAATGAACTCATTTTTAGCATAACGAGTTTAATAAAGCAGGGTTAATCAGAATACTTATTTATTTATATATTTATTTATTTTGTATTTTTAGGGAAGGGTCTACAGGGTATTCAGGGTCTCACTATTAGATCAGACTTACAGTGATTCTCCTGTTTTCAGCCTCCCAAGTGCTGAGATTACAGGCACATGCCACTATTCCCAGGCTCAATTATTGTCTGAGTGCGCCCCTGGAGCAGGGCCAGCACAGCAGGCCTGGGCATTGAACACCCAGCCGTCCCCTGTGCCTGCTTGCAGGTGCTTTAATCCATGGAGCTATTTGGCCAGCCCAATCAGAATACTTAAAAGCTTTAATTCACAACATTCTCAGCATTTTTCACATGATAATACGTTTTACATATTTCTACTACATATGCAATGATTGTACCAAATTTTTAACTGTGAATTTGTTTTTAGCAAAACCTACTACTATGTATATCAAAATGCTGAGTCATCACAGAATATAGCTTAGGCAAAGAAGTTCTAATGTTATGAGGTGGAACTTTGGAAAATTCATTTGTGTGAGTCCTTTTCTTAAGGTTTGAACAGGGCAAAGAAAATGAAATAATTTCATCTTTTAGCAGTACATTTTTCTATTTACAAAGAAAAATCCTCAAGGACAAAATATCCTCAAAGTAAATCAGCATTGGTATGGATAGACCCACATAGGTTCCTATCAGGGCCACCAAATGTAAGGACCCAAAAGAGGAAGAGTAAAAGTGAATAAAGGAAAATTTAAAAAAAAAAGATTCTCGCTCTAAAAATTTCAAATAAAATAATCTTAAGGTACAGATCAGAAAATAACTGTGTGAGCAACATGGTTTAGAAAACTCAAGATAATGACTTCTAAGATACAGAGTACACATACTTTTGTCATCTTCCTACTGAGTACAACTAAAAGCCTTCGCCATTAGATATATTTTAAAAATGATAAAGATGATTTGGGAAGAATCTATCTAGGAAATAATACAGTGGTGAACACTTGGGTTCTCTTTGCTTCATAAATCCCAGACTTGGAGACAAAAGACCCAGCTACTAGAAAGACCAAAGGGCCTAAGCCTGGAAAGAAAGTTCCATCAAAGTTTGCTTTGTGAAATTAAAAGATTAGTAGAAGGGCATCCTAACAAGACAGGAACTTTTGAGTAGTGACTATGCTTGTGCTGCTACACTCAGGGAAGTAGTGTGGCCTCACTTCTAAGTACCATAGCAAACCCAAGTAGCAACCTGCATTTCTACCCCCCCCATGCTATTATGAGCACCCAAGAAACCCCTTCTGGTGCAATGATGCCAGAGAAAGGTAAGTAGGAAGCTAAGCTTGCAACCTCTCTGGTTGGTAGCAGTGGCTGCAGCAACACTGGGTGACGAGGAAAACCTTGTCTTTCTAGTAGATGTCTTTGAAACCAGCTCTGTGGAGAATCAGAGCGGTGCCTTGCAATAGCTGGAGTAGGTCGAAGTCTAGGACCCACATATGCTTTCCCATGATACCACGCGTGGGCAGCTGTTACTATAGCTACCACTGCTGGCAGGGACAAGAAGCCTGACTCGGTGTCAGAAGTAGCTGAGTACATAACTTGGCCTTGTCCTTTCCTTCTGTCATGAAGAAGGCAGCATCCTTTCTTTTCCCTCCAAAAATAAATTATAGCAATCTAGCTCAAACAGAATGTTGAAAATAACATACACAGTCATATAATAGTAAAAACTCTGCATTTCAATTGACAATTACTTATCATCCTGAGAATGATGACTGCCAGAAAGTGACACAACAGCACTGAGACAGCAGAGATATTAGGGTTTTTTGATGAAGACTTTGAGTTGCCAGTTGGAGCTTAGAGAAAGTTCATTAGGCTCTCCTGTAGGTTAAGTCTATGAGGGACAAATCTTCTTAGTTTTTCTTCATTTCAATGCTGTTTTATGCAACATCAGTTCATTTCCACCATAAAATTGCTTCAAGGAACAATACAATCACATTCAAATAAAAGAAAAAATTGAAGGCTCCTGCAAAGAAAAGGGTGTAGCAAAGAAAAGATATAAAGAAAGCAATTGAGAAGCTTTTTTTTTTAAATTCATTTTTATTTATTACAGTGTCTCGCTATACATCACAGATTCATTTTTGGTAGGGGGGCGGGGGAGGAAGTCAAGTAACCAAAATCCAAATATCAGTGGATATGAAAAACAGCATAATGAAGAAAACAAAGAGAAACAAATGAAGACTGAACAACAGACATTCCTCAGTCTAAAGAACAGTGAAAAGTGCAATCAGATAAGCCCTATGAGACTGTAGTGCTATAACAAAAACAAATAAAAAATTTAACATTTGTGTCATCAGAGTCCCAAACTAAAAGGAGACAAAGAGAGAATGCAAAAGAATAGAAATAAAAATGGGCAAAAATCTCACAAATTTGTCAACAGACATAAATCTACAGGTTGAACAGGATAAACACAAAGAAACACCACAATATGTCATAATAAAGCTTCTGAGATCCAAACAAATAAAAAAATCTTGCAAGCAGCAAGAGAAAAATTACATCTCACCTAGAGGGAAGAAAAATTTAAGACGATAGCAGATCTCATCGGAAATTGTGAAGGTCAGAAGACACTGTCACAACAGCTTTCCAACTGCCTCTCCTACCTTTCTCCTTCACACACACAAAAAGTAATATCATCAGAGTTCTGTCTCTTTCCTTCCTTTAATTTTCTGCTATCTTTCCTTCTCTTTCCCCCTTTCTGAACTATTTTCTTCCTTTCACTTTCTCTCATTCTCTAGCTTCCAACATACCAGAAATCAGCACTACTGCGCTAGCTTCCTAGTGAAAAAGATGTGAATATTTAAAGACAATGTTTGAATTATAATGATGAGTGTGTAGTTGGTACCATAGATTCGAGCAGCCAGTAACTGCTCGCTTCTTGAGGTAGAGTCACTAGGACTGATCTCATTACACTGAGTGAGGTGAATAGATACACAATCACTGAAAGTAACCAAAGCCAAGGTCATGTCATGAGGAGAGAGTTCAGTGTCTAACTGCCAGCATGGAAGCACAAGGACCCAGGTTCAATCCCAGCTTCTACATGCTGCCCTGGTCCTGGAAACCAGGGCACAGCATGCTGGCCACAAAAACTGAGACTGGTGTCACACTACTGTAATCCCAGCACTGGCGAGGCTGAGACAGGAGGAGCACTATGAGTCTGAGCGGCATAGCCAGACCCTGTACCAAATAAATAAATAAATAGATATATTTTAAGAAACGATTGAAAGGTTGAACAATAGCAATGACCAATCAAATTTAAAGACAAGACTGATATAGTAGATTATGTACTCAGCAATACTGTACACCTGCTTAGGCAGTCGCAGGGGCCAGGAGTTCGATCCCCAGGCCTGCCATGCCAGCCCTGCCCCTGAGGTGTGTTGAGATGGTGACTGAGACTGGGTGTGGTGGTGCACACCTGTAATTCCAGCACTTGGGAGGCTGTAAACAGGAGAATCACTATGAGTCCAGTCTATGCAGTGAGACCTTTTAGACCCTGTCCTAAATAAAAAAATAATAATAATATCCTACAAACAACAAGATACTTTGGAAGCTCAGTCCTAGGGCACTGAAACAATCAACCTAAGAAATATATATATATATATATATATATATATATATATATATATATGCATGCACATATACTTATTATAAGATAGCTAAGATAAATGTACTACTAATTTCTATTAGTTCATTAACAGAAATAGTTGCTTATATTGTTTGATTCCATCTTACATGCCTATATCTTGCAATCTGAGCAACAACTCTGAAGATAACAATATGCAATACAATGACCATTGTTTATTTCATATTACCTTGTTTTGAAATTCTATATCTTTTCTTAATTCTCTTTAAAATAAAAAGATGTAAAAATTATGTACTAAACTCCAAGCAGAAAAATTTTCCAAATCTAGCAAAACAATTCAATAACCAGACAAATGATGCATACATATACAGCCCCAAATAGCCACAACCAGAAAAGAACCACTCTACAATGCATCGTAGTAAAAAATTCCATGGATACAACACAAAGAGAAAACTAAAAGCTGTTAGAAAAAAATGTCAGGTAACCTGTAAAGGAAAGCCTATCAGAATAACAAAAGATTTCTCAACATAAACTTTAAAGAGCTGGAAACAAAGTTTTTTAAGCCTGAGAGAAAGGAATTGCTACTACATCCTGAAAAATTATCCTTCAAAATTAATGGAAAAATAAAGAGTTTCCACAATAAGCAGAACCTTTAAAAAATTTATGAGCGCTTAACTAGCATTCTAGAAAGTACTTGAAGGAATCCTAGACAGAAACAATAAGACCAACATCACTAAATTAACCAAAGGAAAGAACACATCTAACTAATACAGTAGTAAAACAAAAGGAAAAAATAAAGAAATTAACGCTGGGAAAATAATCCAATGACAAAATTCACTAAATATCTTTCAATAATATACAATGTCAATGATTTTAACTACCCAGTCAAAGGACACAAACTGGCAGATTGGGTCAAGTCATAAAACCTAACCATAAACTGCCTGCAAGAAA
Organism: Ctenomys sociabilis; assembly: GCA_004027165.1. Taxonomy (NCBI): domain Eukaryota; kingdom Metazoa; phylum Chordata; class Mammalia; order Rodentia; family Ctenomyidae; genus Ctenomys; species Ctenomys sociabilis. The sequence continues at coordinate 31,475 of PVKA01002240.1, forward strand.
CATGCCTCACCTATACAGAAATACACAGACTGGAAATGAAACGTAGAAAATAACTTTGTAGAGCCAGCCACATAGCTCAGCAGACTAAAGCACCTGCTTAGGCAGATGCAGGGGCTGGGGTTCGATCCCCAGCCTGTCATGCCAGCCCTGCACCTGAGGCACTCTGAGACAGTGACTGTGACTAGACATGGTGGTGCATGCCTGTAATCCCAGCACTTTGGAGGCTGAAAACAAGAGGATCACTACGAGTCCAATCTGTGTAATGAGATCCTGTAGATGCTATAGACCCTGTACTAAATACATTTTTAAAAAGAACAAAAAAACATTGTGTGCAGCTGGAGCCAAAAAGCAAGCAGGAGTTACTGCTTTATTTTCAGACAAAGAGGACTTCGTGCTGAACTAAACAAAGGTACAAAGAAAGTTCCTACTTGCTAGCAAAGGGAACAATTCAATGAGGACATGTAACAATTTTAAATACATATACAATGAATATTGGCATGCCTGATTTCCTAAAACAAAAATCACTGGACACAAAAGAACAGATCAACAATATAATCACAGCAGAAGACTTCCATAATCCATTTTCACAAATAGACCAACCAGACCAAAAACCACAACAAAACATCAGAACTGAACCAGACCATCAAACAAATGGTTTTAGAGTGTTGTATCCAACAGTAACAGAGTACACATTTTTTCCAGCAGTATGAGGAAAAACTTTTTAAAAAATAGACTATATCTTGGGCCATAAAGCATGCTCAAATAAATCAAAATTATTGAAATAATTTCCTATACACTGTCATATTAAGGTGAAATGAAACTGGAAACAGCAATACAAAAATTATCAAAATATAAGGAGATCAAATAATCCATTTTTGAATAATTAGTGAATAACAGAAAAAATGAGAAAATTAAAAAGTGATTGTAGGAACTTTTTAAATGGGAACACAATATACCAAAACCTATGGGACAAGAGCAAAGCCATTCTAAGAGGGAAGTTTATCGCTGTGTATGCTCACGTGAAAAATAAAATAATACAATGATGTATCTCAAGGTCCTAGAGAGAAAAGAAAAATCCAAATCTAAAACTAATGGGAAGAAAAAATTATAAAGATCAAAAGAAAATTAGTGAAATTGATATTTTAAAAATGTAAAGGATCAATGAGTCAAATAGTTCTTTGAAAGGATAAAAAATTATAATAAATTCTCTCTAATCTGTCTAAAATAAGGAAAGAAAAAGCAACTGTTTTGAAAAAGAAATCACAGTAGGCACCACCAAATCTGGAGCACTGTGAGAAAATATTTTAATATTATATTTTCTGATAAATTGGAAAATCTAAAAGAAATGAATCAATTCCTAGACGTATATGAATTATCCAAACTGGACTAAGAAGATTGAAAACAATAACTGGCAGTGGAATGCAGAAAATAATAAAAAAAATCTTTACCATATAAAAAAGTACCCCATTTATGAATTTTACCATAATTTTAAGGAAGAGTTAATTCCAATACTGCTCAAACTCTTTCATTAAATTGAAAGAGGAAAAAACAGTGTAAAACTCATTATTTGAAGCCTGTATTGCATTACTAACAAAAGCAAACAATGCTCAACAACAAAAAACAACAGGCAATTTTATTAATAAACATACATGTAAAAATCCTCAACATGATACTTGCTGATTGCCCCAAATCATTAAAAAGGTCATATATCATGACCAAGCAGGCTTTAACTCAGGGATGCAAGTATGGTCCAGGAATATATAAATCAATAAATGTAATATGCCACATAAACAGAAATAAGAATTTTAAGGTCACATACTCATCTTAATAGATACAGAAAAAAAGCCTTTGAAAATAAATCCAATATCCATTCATGATTTTTTGAAATGCTGAAGAAAATAGGTACAGAAGTATATTATGTCAAAATTACAAAAGCGATTTATGATAAACCAGTATCATATTAAATAGGGATAAACTGAAAATATTGCTTTTATAATCTGGAACAAGGTATGACTGTCCGCTCTCAACACTCTGGCTATCTTAAGATAGCCAGAGAAATCAAGCAAGAATTAATTAAATAATTAATTAGCAGGCATGTATAGAAAAAGAAGTCAAACATCCTTCATCCTTATTTTAAGATGATATGATCCTTTACATAGAAGATCTAAAACACTGAACCTGAAAAATTTTAGAATAAATAAAACAAATTCAGCACAGTGGCAGGGTACAAATCCACACCCAAAAAATCAATGTTTTTTCCTGTACATCAATGATGAAACCTTTGAAAAAGAAATCAGAAGGACAATGCTATTTGCGGTAACATTAAAACAATTAAACATTTAGGAAGCAACCTAACCAAGGAAGTAAAGAGCTCCATAGTGCTCTTTTAAAAAAAGACTGAAGAGCATATTAGAAAATAGAAAGCTATTCCCTGTTCCTTTATAGGCACAAACAATACTGCTAAATGACCATACTACCAAAGTGTTACATAGACACAAGCCTTTCACAGGTGGACCAGTCAGAACACCAAGATACAGGATAGCTGGGTCCCAGCCATGTGGGAGCACACACACCTTTAGAGGGAGGAGTAATCAGTGAGACCAGCAATGTGGAATCGTTAGAAGCAGCAGCAAGAAGCCAGCAGGGGTCTCTGGAGAAATCTACCCAAGGAAAACCACACGCAGGCTTGGCGGGCTCCACCCACAGAAGCCCCGGCCCAGCCCCATGTCCAAAGGCCAAGACCAGCTCCACATCCAGCACAATTCCCATGGCTGGAGGACACATCACATTTCTGGGATCTGGCATAGACACTGTCACAAAGCTGTGCACACCAGAGGCATTTTACTGTTTTTATTCTCCATTATTGGTCTGATTGGACATCCCTTTCCTTTCTGATTGGATGTCGTCCTGTTTTGTTTTGTATTTTGTGGTTATTTTTGTTTTTTTGGATTCTTCTCTTTTCCTTTTCTTACTTTTGTCTCTTCTCGGGTCCCTTTTCTTCTTTATTTGCTTTGTTTCTTTTTTGTTTTCTTGCTTCCTGCTTTTTTTTCATTGTTTAGGCTTTGTTATGGTTTGTGTATAGGTGCCCCCCCCAAGCTACATGCGGTCTTGGGGCGGCTTCTGGAATGGGATTATTGAGGGTGTGGGTGCTGCACCTGGTCTGGGGCAGGTAATTTGCACGGAGGGAAGAGACGCTAGCCACATGAGTGAGTAGCCACATGAGCTGCTGCCACTCTTCCCTTTTCTTTTTTCTTTTTCTTTTGGAGGGGGGGTTTCACATCTTTTATTTATTAATGTTCTTTGAAATACAGACTGTAAAAGGGTAGAACAGTTTTACATAATATAGAGAGTGTCAGGAACAGAAAAAAATGAAGCCAAAGGAAAAAATAGAAGGTGAATAAAAATAATAGGCTTAGTTCTATCTAAAGAGATTTGGTTTTTACATCTATTTGTGACTAATGTGTATTTCTCATCTGAAGTAGTGTTAACTCATAAATATTACCAGTGCTCATCCATTTTTTTTCTAATTAATCATAATTTATTTATTTTATTTTTTATTTTTGTTTTATTGAAGTACAAATATCAATGAGACAGTTTTAAGATACCTTGACAAGATGGATTTAATAAATTAATACATTGCAAACTGTTTTCATAATGTTTTGGTATCGTAGAAGGTGCATACATGATATTATACTTACAGACATTATTATACTGTATGTCTCTTATCAGTAAATTAAGAGAGTGTAACTGTTTGTGTATCTTATTTTTTATACCTGAATTACATCAAAGATTCAATAATTAATACTTTCTACCTTGTTATTTTCCTAGTGGTTGTCCATAGTACTAGAAGCTGACATAATGTCAGCTGACATATGTCCAACCACCATTGGTGCAAATCTTGCCTCTCAAAGAATTATGTAGAAGCACAGCGTTATCTATCCCAACTGTACTGTCCATACACACACATCATGAATCTTCCTTTCTATACCCCTTCCTTTGCCTACACCTGTCAGAGATGGGCACTCCCACTCTTCCCTTTTCTGTTGTTCTTTGCCTCCAACATGAAAGGTTGTTCTCTGCCATGAACCACTCTACATTGGAGCCAACTGAGTATGGACTGAAACCTCCAGTAACTGTGAGATAAATAAATCTTTCCTTCCCTCATTTTAGTGTCAGGTATTTGTTCCAGTATCAAGAGAAGAGTAACTGAGACAGGCTTCTTACCTTTGTTTTACATTTTCTTCTATTTATACTCTCTCTGTCTTTCTTTCTTTTCTTCTTTTGTTCTTTCTTTCTCTTTTCTCAGTTATGTCTTCCATTTAAACTGTCAAGTGAGTAAATATTTTCTCTTCCCAATCTGATTACTCTGTTGCATTCTATTTAGCTCTTTCCCTCCTGCATTCTCCAGTATCCCAAATTTCAGGCGATCATATTTTGACCTCCAGCCTTAACAACAGTATATATGACCTGATTCATCACTTTATCCCATCCCCTATCCATCTCAACCCCTGCTCTCCACAGAAGGGTAAAATCACATGATATGTGTTTGGTTTTGTTATATACTTTTAAGAGTTTGATCCCTGGCCAAGGGTAGCAGCTTAATGCTTATTAGCATAGTAAGGTGTACATTGAACTCTTGTTATTGCCACCTGTGCTGCTTTAGCCAGAATGTCATTCATTTTATAATGAGTTTTTATCCTGTGTATGAAAACACTGTGACTGTATGGGATCATTATTATCATGACACCTTAGTACCAAAGGAATAGGTGCTGAACCAAATAGTAACTTGGCATCTTTTACAACTACAGAGAAAATAATCTCTCATGTACAAAAAGAAATGATGCTTAAAATCAATGATATTAGAGAAGACCCAGATACAAGAATAATGAGCTTAGAAAAATGATGGAAACAAAAAATGTTCAACATAGAAAATAAATGGAATCCATGAAACAGATCCTAGTAGAAAACCAAGAAATTCAAACCTCCATTGAAATTATATGCAACAAGGTGAGTAGAGTAGGTACAATGTAAGATCCTGAAGACAGAATTGCAGCTAGTGGATCATGAAAAGAAAGATATTTTTAAATAGCAAGAGATCATGAAAAATCAATCCATCAGCAACAAGATGATGAAAAGAAGAATAACATAAGACAGAGTGGGGCTTATGGGAAGGTTGGAGAAAGTACACACACTACAAAACCCTCTACACAGAAATAAAGGCAGAAAACTTCCAAAGTATGGACAAAGAATTGGACATACAAATAAATGAAACATGTAGAACTCTAAATAGCCATGATCAAAATAATATTGCACTAAGATATATAATAATCAAGATACAACAAATTCAGCATTAAAAAAAATTCAGCATAAGAAGAAAATACTAAATGCTGTTAGAGTAAAAAACAAACAAACAAACAAACAAAGCAGATCACCTATAAAGGAAAGCCCATCAGAATCATGGTAGACTTCTCAAAACAAGAGAACTTGGAGCAAAGTATTTTAAGTCCTGAAAATAAACAACTTCCAATCCAATTGATATGATCTGCAAAACCATCTTTTAAAATTAATCAAGAAAAAAGTTACTTCCCTGACAAAGAACACTAAAGAAAGCAATGACTGCCAAATGAAGCCTGTAAAGAGTATTGGAAGATATTCTAGACAGAGACAAAAGTGACTACAATTCCAAGAATGACAACTGAAAGAAACCATCAAGCATGACAAACAATTAAACACAGAAGAAAAGCAGAAAACCAACAGCAGGAATATAACATGAAAAAGATAAGTCAATACATATCAGTTATAACCATTGATGTAAATGATCTCAATTCACCAATCAAAAGAAATAGACTAGTATAATGAATAAAGAAAAAAGATCCAACAAGATACTATACACAAAAAAATTAACTCAAAAAGAAATGTGCACACTAAAAGTCAAAAGATGGAAAACAATCTTCCATGCAACAGAAACTTAGAAAAAAAAGCAGGTGATTCTGTTTGCATACAATGTGAACTTCAAACCAAGAATAATCAAAAGAGATAAAGAAGGTCACTACATATTGTGAGGGGAAAACTTCAACAGTTTATAATAAATATTTATGCACCAAATACAGGAGCATCCAAATAAGTAAGACATCTTTAATTGACATGAAAAGTCAAATAAGTAATACACAATTATAGTGGGAGGCCTATCCCATGGGTGCAAAGAGATAGGCCAACTAGACAAAAAATTAGCAAATAATTATCAGAACTGAACCAAATCTATGAATAATGGTCTTAGTAGATGTTTTCAGAGTTCCTACAATACCACAAGAGCACGCACTGTTACTAGCTGCACGTGAGATATTTTTTCTTTCTTTCTTTCTTTCTTTCTTTCTTTCTTTCTTTCTTTCTTTCTTTCTTTCTTTCTTCTCTCTCTCTCTCTCTCTCTCTCTCTCTCTCTCTCTCTCTCTCTCTTTGGACATCTTCTTAAAAGTACAGTATCTTAGCCCATAGGTACACAAATCAAAAATTGTAATAATCCTTATCAGCAGAGCCAATGACAAAAAATCACACAGTCATCACAACAAATGTAGAAGAAGCTTTTCACAAAGTTCAACTCATTCATGATAAAAAAAAATACTATAGAAAATCAGAATAGATGATCTTTACCTCATCTGATAAAAACCATGTATGGTAAACCAATAAGCAACATTATATTAAGTGGACAAAAAAAATTAAAGCTTTCACTCTAAAATCAGAAATAAGACACGGATATCCACTATTACCATCCTATTCAATAAAACTTTGGAAACATTAACCAGAGCAATTAGAGAAGTGAGAGAAATAAAGATAGCAAAGAAAACATGTTACATTATCATTATTCATAGACGACATGATACCCTACATGGAAAGCCACCAAAACTCCAACAGACTTCTAGATTTAATAACCAAATTCAGCAATGTAGCAAGATACAAAGTCAATACTCAAAAACTCAATAGCATTCCTGTACACAAACAACAAACTCACGAGAGAGAAATGAGGGAAACAACACCCTTCAGAGTAGCAGACAAAAAATAAAATACTTAGGAATCAAGCTAACAAAGTAAAAGACATATATATTGAAAAATTCAGAGAGAGTGGGACATCTGTCTTCTGAGTTGAAACACTTCTTCTAGTAAGGAGGAAGAGTGGCAACCACCCAGCACAGAAGACGCAGCAGGTTTACAAAGGGGTGTTACTGAGAAAGTCAGAAAAGATTTTGCAAAGAATTGTGCCCACAGCATTAAAAAGGCAGGAAAGTGCAAGATCAGGCCAAATCTCTGTGGACTCTTTGGGTGGAAGACATATCAGGATGATGGATTCTCTTATACAGATGTCAACAAGAAAAAAAGCATTACCTGGGGAGAGAATACATTGCAACATGCATGATGTATGATGAAACATTTGGAGAATACTAAAAAGTACATCCCAGGAACAAGACTGATCTTTGGGGGCATCAAGAAAGGAGAAAGGGCCGACCATAGTTTACCTCAGAAAGGCTACTAATGAGTAGCAGTCACTTCCTTATTTATTATAGAACAGAAATGCCTCATGGCTTTTGTATGTCTACCATAATTTAATAGATCTCATACATCAGAATTCAGATCATGAGTGGCTGACAGAACATTTTTGCTGGACAGTCCTGATTTAAGTAAATTTGCCTCCTCTTGAAATGCATTTCTTTTTTGTTTCAAGTTTGATAGTAATTCCAGTTCAGTAAATATTATCACTATTTTTCCTGTCTAAACATACAGTTAGGGTTGATTAATAATATTTAACTTTTTACAAAGATAGAGAATGTCATCTCAAACTACTGAAGGTTCATTTTATATTTAGATTTATATAACTGGTTATGTGAACATGTTTAAATACTGGAGGAATTCTTCATTGTCTCAAAACCAATCAAGACTCCCATTTCAATTTTTATTTATTGTCTTGTTAAAGGGAGGGGTTTTGATGACAAGGAAGCAACTTCTATAACATTGATCTTGACTGTATCAATTTATCTAGAACTCCCTCTATCTAAAAAGTGCTGCCTTTTACTTTACAGAAAGGCATTTTAATGTGGTGTATGTATAATACCAAATAAAGAATAGTTAACATTTTTAAAAGAAAAATTCAGTACTTTAAAAAAAAATGAGGGGCCAGGGACATGGCTCAGTGGAATAAATGCTTCCCTGGCAAGCACAAGGGCCTGAGTTCAATCCCCGCTTCAGCCAAAAAGAATGAAAAAATTTTTTTTAAATTTTTAAAAATGAGATTGAAGAGAATATCAGAAAATGGAAAGATACCCTTGTTCATGGAAAAAAAAACCAACATAGTGAAAATCATCATATTCCCAAAATCATGCAGATTTAATGCAATCACAAACAAAATACCATTAGAATATCTCACAGAAGTAGAAAAATCATTTCCCAAATTAGTTTGAAAGCAGAAGAGATCTGGAATGTCAAAAAAGATTCTTGGCAACAAAGGTAAGGTTGAAGATATCCTAATCCTTAATTTGAAATTATACTACAGACCACTGTGATAAAATCATCATGTCACTGGCAAAACATGGACCGGAGGGTCGGTGAACAAAAGATGCAAATGTGCTCCCAAACACACTACAAACCGCCATATCTTTGACAAGAGAGCCAAACATATTCACTAAAGGAAAGGTAATCTTTTTAATAAGCAATAATGGAAAAACTGGCTGTCTCTATGAAGAAAACCAATCTAGACCCAAGAGTATCAGCTTTCACTAAACTAAAGTCAAAAAAGGTCAAAGATACAAATATTAAAACAGAAACACTGAATTACTAGAAGAGAAAGTAGGTATAAATCCTATAGACATAGGTGCAGGAAGAGACTTCATAAACAAAAGCCAAACTGAATTGGAAGTACTTCAAAAAATCAGAAATTGGGATCTATCTTATTGAAATCATTTGCATAGCAAAAGAATCACAAACAGAGTGAAACTACAACCCACAGGGTGGGAAATAATTTAGCCAACTTTCCTTCATACAAAGGATTTCTATCTAGAAAACATAAAGAATTGAAAAATCTCAGAGCCCCCAAATTTAATTATCCAATAAAAAAATAGTCATCTGAGAAAAACACAAACTTCTTAGATGAAGAAACACAAATAGAAAAATAAATATATGAAAATCTATTCAACACCATTGGTCATTCAGGGGATGTCAATTAAAATAACACTGAGATTCCATTTCACTCCACAAAGAATAATTGTCATCAAGACATCAGCCAATAGCAACTGCTGAAAGGGCTGTGAGGAAAAAGGAGCCCTTCTCCACTGTCAGTGGGAGTGTGGACTGGTGCAGCCACCGGGGAGATCAGTGTAGAGATTCCTCAAAAATGAGAAGTGGAGGTCCAAGCTGTCCCCCTTACAGGTATTTCCTCAGAAATTTAAACATCATACCACAGTGACATATGTACACCCATGTTTGTAAGAGCACAATTTGCCATAGTTAACTCTTGGGAACAACCCAAATACCCACCAACTGAGGAACAGAGTTTTAAAATATGGTCCTTTATACAATAGGCATTACTCAGCTATAAAGAAGGATAAACCTGAGACTTTCATAGGCCAGTGGATGCAACTTGACATCGTACTTTTTAAGGTGTGTGTGTGTGTGTGTGTGCACGCGACTGTGCACACACACGTGCAGGATCTTACTATATAGCTTCTACTCATAGTGATCTCCTTGATTTCTGCCTCCCTAGGACTACAGGGATGTGCCACCATGCCCAGACTCCATGGCTGGCTCAGTGTGCCGAGGGGCAGGGCCAATGCAGCATACGATGCCGGGGATCAAAGCCTGGCCCCTGTGCTCACCTAAGCAAGTGCTTAGTTTGCTGAGCTATACCACTGGCCCTGAGATCACACTTATAACTGAAATAAATCAGACAATATCATACTGTCTCCTAGTGAAAGAAGCAGAAAGAATAAATAAGATCCAAAAGGTATAATAGATATTGGGGAAAAGTTAGATGGGGGAAAGAGGGTAAGAAGCAAGGAAAAAAAAAAAATATATATATATATATATATAATTTAAAATATTTATAATACATGTGAATATAAGTATAATATAATGTATACATACCTACATACACACAGAGATAGTTAAGACAGTTATATAATTAATTTCTCTTAGGTCATTGAAAATAAAGATTTATATTTAAAAAAGAAAATAGAGGTTTATTTACATCATTTGATTAATTTCTCATGCCTGTACCTTATAATTGGACCAACTACTTTGAAGATAATAATATACAATAAATTATCCATTGTTACTGTCATATTTTCCTGTTTTGTAATTTTGCATCATTGTTTTTATTGTTTTTTTCTCTTTAAAATACAATTTTATTTCTACTAACTTTAAAAAAGTGATATAGATTAATTATAATTCCAATCTAAATACCAATAATATTCTTGACAGAATTGAAAAAAACATCTTCAATTTTTCATGGAATCAGAAGAGTTTCAGAATAGCCAAAACAATCCTGAGCAAAAAGAATACAAAAGGATGGGCCACACTCCTGGATTTCAAGTTACACTGCAGAGTAGTGTAATAAAAACAGTATAGCACTGGCACAAAAATGGAATGACCAATGGAAGTGAGAATGTAAAACAATCCCACACACCCTTCAGCCATCTGATGTATGACAAAGGGCCCAAAAATGTGCTATCCCTTCTTTAACAAATTGTACTGAGAAAGTATTTCATCCACTTACAGAGAAATTAATCTAGATTCATATCTCTTATCCTATAGTGAAGTCAAATCAAAGAGCTAGCTACGCAACTAGAAGTCTTGAATCTGCTGAAAGACAAGATAAAACTCTTGACATGGGGAAGAACTTGGTGACCAAAACTTCACTTGCCAAAGAAATAATGCCAATAATTAAAGGAATAGGATTATATCAAATTAAAATTTTTCTTCATAGTAAAGAATACTAAACTGAAAGAATAAAATACAAAATGAGGCAAATGTTGTTAGGTACATATGGAACACAGGATTAATATTTCAAATATAGGCCAGGGAGATGGCTTAGTACAAAAAGCTCTTCCCTGGCAAGAGCAAGGGCCTAAGTTCAATCCCCGGTTTCACCAAAAAAAAAAAAAAAAAAGCCACCAAAGAATATTTCAAATATATTAAAAGCTTAAAACAATTTAGACCTCAAATATAAGAGACACAATTTTAAAATACAATTGAAACAAATAGAAATTTCTTAGGAGAAGAGACACAAATAGCCAATACATTTTTTAAAACTTTAGCATCTTTGATCAAATAACACTAATATTCTACTAATATTCTATTTTATTCCAGGAAGAAGGATGATCTTCAAGGATTCTAGAAATAACAGATATTGACAAAACTGTGAGAACAAAGGCACTTTTCTACATTGTTGGTGAGAATTTAGAATTGTACAACCACTTTGAAAATCATTATACACATTCCTCAAAAACCCCACAGCCCAAATTCCATTGGACCCTGCTGTTATGGTTTGTGTCTATAAATCCCCCTAAAACCTCATGAAGTCATGGGGCACAGGCTTCTGAAGTTTGATTGACTCATAGTCTAATGCTGAATCATGGGAGCAAGTGGCACATCCAGTTGGGTGTGGGGGTCATGCCCATGCAATATAAGGAATGGCAAGAGGTTTGTTCATGCCCCTACTTCTGCTCTTGATGCTTTTTTATCTTCTATGGTGGACAGTTGCCCCTCTGCCACATGTCACCATGCCTTGGAGCCAGCTAATCATGGACTAAAACCTCTACAAACTGTGAGCTAACTAAACCTTTCCTCCTAACCTTGGGTGTTGGATATTATGCTCCAGCGAAGAGAGAACAGTAACTAAGATATCTGTTATTCCTCTTCCAGTTATTTTCCTGAAAGAGTTAAAATCATATTACAGTCTATATGTGTAAGTGGCCTACAGGCCCATCAACAGAGGAACAGATAAAGAAAACATGATATGCAGCAAAAACTTGGATTGTGAGGAACTTGTTCTGTGAGTGTTCTGCAAGAGGAGCAAATATTTCTAATAAATTTAACTTGACAAATGAGTGATGCCTTGTGATACAAGTAGTATGTGAGTCTAAAGTTACATGGTCACAACTGAGCTAATGGGTCTCTTTCTTCCACTCTCTCAGAAATTACGGAAGCACCTGCTTTGACTATCACAGGGACTGGGTTAGATCCCCACTTGCCATGCTGGCCCCACCCCTGGCGGGGGGCACGCTGAGACAGCAATTGAGACTGGGCGTGGTGTCGCACTCCTCTAATCCCAGCACTTGGGAGGCTGAACACAGGGGGATCACTATGAGTTCGATCTGTGTAGTGAGACCCTGTAGACCCTGTACTAAATACGAAAAAAAAAATCACTAAAGTTAAAAACAGAAAATCAAAAATAAAAAGGTAAATGAATCAAAGAGATTATTATTCCTTGAAAAGAACAATGAAGTCACAAACATAGAAAAACTAAAAAAACAGAAAAGAGACACAAACTTACTTCATACAAACACCCATACATATAGACAGATATCTTCGTCCCAACCAGATGGAATAAACTGTGGTACACTCAGGTCACAGACTACCGATCAGGAGGAAAAAGGAATGAACTACCAACATAATCAATGACCTGGAAGAATCTCCAAGAAATATGGAGTAAAAAGCCAATCCCCAGTGGTATATAACGTATGATTGCATTTTATAAACACACTTCAATAGGACCAAATTAGTGGCTTCTGGGAGAGAGATGAGGTGGGAAAGATGTGGATATGGCTACAAAAGGGGGGAGGGCAACAGAAAGCAGCCTTGTGGTGATGGAGATGTCCTGTTCTTTGCTGGAGGTTCACCAGTGATAATATGGTCCTATAGCTTGGCAAGATCTTTCCAGTGTAAACATACGGTGTTATTTCTGATCACTATTTGTAAATCTAAACATTCTTACCCAGGATGACAGTCTAATTAAGGCAAACAAGAAAGCAAATGAAATAGAGATTATAAAAATGATCAAAATATTTAAGGAAGCCAAGTGTAATGGCACACACCTGGAACTGTAGCTCTCTGAAGACTGAGGAAGAGGACTGCTGTGCATGAAAGGCCAGTTTGGGCAACAGGGTGAGTTCCAGGCCACCCTGCACAACATAGTGAGACCTTGTCTCAAAAAAAAAAGATTAAAAATAATGCGAATCTTTTGTCATCTATTTTTACTTCCTTTTTTATTATCAACATTCCTCTCTTCAGGGAATAAGATGTAAGAACTGGTCTAGCTTTACCTTTGGGGGTAAGGAAGGTCACAGAGTTAAGCTCTCATGTATAAAAATGGTTCTCTTCTTTCTTCTTAACTTGCCTCAAGCTTAAGAATAAAGTGTTGCTGCCAGCTCCTTCACCACTACACTTGAAGCTCTGTTTTTGATAAATGATGCCAGGTGACCCTTATCAAAAAGTAAATTCCCTCAGACAAAGCAGGATGTGTAATTTCTTTCACCTGTCACCATCTGAGGTCCCAAAGAAAAATTTCTGAAAATTTCCCATGATAATATATGGGGTTGAAAGGAATATGAAAGGGTAAAGCCCTACAGTGACCAGTCCAGTTAGGTCAGAAGAAAGACAAGTTTGACCGCAGCAGCAGCAAGTCTTGATTTTCAGAGAGACCCATCCTGCACACTGCCTTCCTTCTCACTTGCATGCTAAATGTCTAACAGCCACTGTGCAAAGAGCAGAGCGGAAAAATTCCAGTGAAAATATACCATTTGTGTGATAACCTGACCAAGTCTCTCTATTAGACTATTTTCTTTATGTAGAGTAATAACTCGCAATCTGACAGTACTGATTCCTCCACCTTACCCACCTATGGCTTTTCAAGACAAGTTTCTAGAATTTTCTAAATCAAAATGCAACAAAATACACTACTGTGAGCTAAATAAACTTTTCCTTCCTTAATTTTGGGCATCTCGGATTTTGCCTCAGCAATGAGAGAAGAGTAACTGAGACAAGGATAAAATATAAATCCTATGAGAACACAAAATATAAATATCTCTGACTACTTGACACTACAATATGAACACGTAGATGCTAAAGTACTGGAATGTTTTATTTTCACTCCCATTTTTCCTGACAGTACTTGACATATATTTCAATATTGTCTGTAGGGAAGTTAGAAATGTGATTTCACAAGGTAAAATCTTATGGTTTCAAAAATCTGCTTTCAGAATTGATGTGTTCATATGTAAAGAAACATTTTTTTCATTCCTAACAAAGAAACTACCACCACAGAAGTATCTTTTGTTTTTTGTTAACTTCCAACAGCCTATTGTGCAAAGTAGGAGAAAGAGAATTTTACTAATTACACAATAAATAACTTGTGTTGGGACTCAGAACCCCTGAAAATGCTCTCATGAGAAGTCAGTAGTTTCTCTTCATGAACATTCAGCTCCTACAGAAATTTAATTTTTATTCAAGGAGTCATGAAAGAACATCAGCAGACCAGAGGAGCACTAAGGTAATAAGTATGTCATAGCTATGTGATCATTGATTCGCTTTGTGACTTTGAAAAAAATCAGTTTCCCTTTCTGCTGCAATTTCTGAATTCACACATGCCCTAAGTCTAATGCTTATAGTGACCAAGCTATTCTGTATTTCGCATTGAAAAGATCAAGTTTGATCTACTGAACTTCTTACTCCATCTCTTTCGATAGCATTCCACAAAATGAGTTCATTGGTTTGTGACTGATTCAAAATACTATGAGAAAGAAATATTTGTCAGCTTAATGTTAATGAATTATTCTGACAGAAAATGAATTCATACTAATAAAGGTTTCAGTTAGGAATTTCTTTAGCTCTAAACAGATGGCAAGGAAATATGGCATATGGGAAGAATGTGCAGAGAGAAATTACCAAAAGAAGTAGATTCCTAGGGTCTTGGATTTGGAGAAGACCTTACCGAATACTTGATCCAAAAGAAGAATTTGAAGGGTTCAGGGTAGTTTCCTTATAAGTTAGGGAATTAATTCTTTATTTGTTTAGTTCAAGGCCCAGTGAATCAGTTGTTATATTCTTAAAAATGTCTTCTTCAGGGTGAACCAGTATTAGACCTTCTAAATGCCAAGATTTAATCCTAATTCTACCTTGTACTATAACACAGAAATAACCTTTACCTTTCCCACCTGACAGTTCATTCAGCATTGATAGACAATTGATCTGTATTCCCTAGTTTTCTTAGTCATAGGTTAAATAAGCCCTGTAGGAGAGGCTTCATATACAGTGTGTTCATCAAAAAAATTCACCTAATCACCAGACAATACTTTCAAACACTGCACAAAGAATCATGGTGTCATTTTACAAATAGGATATTATTCAGTGTTGGAAAAATTTGGACTGGGTCTTGACTAGCAGTTTCTAAATGTGTGAGCTCAGGGAGACCCTCTAACTTTCCATATTACTTTTGAAATGTTTTGGTATCCATATCATGCTAACATTGTCAAGTGAGTAGGATAATGTCATCTTTTCTTTTTCTCAATTTCTATTTTTTTTTCTGTTTTTCTGATATGTGTATTCACACCTGATTTCAGTGTACATCAAAATTTCTGATGCATTGCACTGGCTTTCTCATTTGATTCTAGAAATTAGGTATAATATCTTCCATGATTTATTCTGTGTCCCATTGATTATTCAAGTGTATTGTTTAATTTTTTAGAATATACATAATTTTCATGGTTTCTTTTGCCACTGACTTCTACCTTCATTGCACTATGGTCTGATAATGTTCATGAAATGAGCAGAATTCTTTTGCATTAACT
This sequence comes from Ctenomys sociabilis, assembly GCA_004027165.1. Taxonomy (NCBI): domain Eukaryota; kingdom Metazoa; phylum Chordata; class Mammalia; order Rodentia; family Ctenomyidae; genus Ctenomys; species Ctenomys sociabilis. The sequence goes on from PVKA01002240.1 coordinate 47,302, forward strand.
TAAGCATGCCTTATTCAATAACATGAGGTCTATTTTGGAGAAAGTTCTATGCGATGCCAAGAAGAATGTGTATTCTATTTTTGGATGGATCACTTTGTAGAGATCTATTAAGTCTATTTATATGAAGGGTTGGTTCAACTCTGTTATTTCTTGATTTTGTCTCATTGATCTATTTTGACAGCAGTGTATTGAGTGCTCCCCCCAAAAAATTGCGTTGAAGTTTATATTTCATTGTCCAGTATATGAAGTTGAGTATGCTGTTGCTTGATGTATATATGTTAATAATTGTTATTGTATTTCTTTCTGATGAATTATTCACATAGCTAATGTATAGTGATCTTCTTTGCTACTTCTGACCAATTTTGGCTTGGAGCTGTTTGTTTGAATATAAGATAGCTATGTTTGTTTGTTTGTTTTATGGTATCAGTGATTGAACTCAAGGCCTTGCACTTGCCAGGCAGGCACTTATGCCACTGAGTTATATCTCCAGCCCCAAGATAGCTACTCTTGCCATTTGAAGCAAACCCAGTACACAATCTTTTCCACACTGTAGAGAAAAGGAGTTTGTTTCCCTCCAGGATGAGATGGAAGAGGCAGAGAACAACTGACTGCTCCAATCATGGAGAATAAGTAAGCCTGGAGGCTTGGTAAATCCAAGGAGAAATTATATACTTGGTCAGAGGTTCTAGTCCCACTATAAGCCCACAGACACTATAAACCACAAAAACAGCATGGAGTTTACTGTGAAAACAATGCCTTTACAATAGGCTAGTGTTGGAAGAGAACTCAGTGCTACACAATATTGGCAGAGAGTGTTAAAGCAGGCACCACTGTGAGAAAGAGTTAACTGTTTAAGACCATGACACAAAACAACTACATAACAATTTCACTTCAGAGTTTCTAGTGCTACCTTCCCACAGTTACTGGTGAGAGACAGACATGTAGGGGCTCCAGGATAGACATAAACTCCCTGAGAAGTTTACCCTCATGCTAAAAAGAACACAAGCTTGTCCTTCTGCAGTGAAAAACCAGGTCCAGCAAGTGTGGCTTCAGGGGTGGATCCATCTAAAAGTGCTGGCACTGAGTTCAGCAATCTTCTTGGATCCCCAAACCCAAGACCTACATCTGGTGGAGAGTGGTGATCTAGTTGGTTTGTCCATCTACCAATGTTAGTAGGGAAACGCCTAAGCTTGGACAGTTGCCGTGGCCTGGGGGGATATGGACAGAGGAGCCCCTGTCACAAGGGGAGCACTTCACACACCCATACACTGCAGAGCTAGATAGAGAGTAACTTGTTGGATTTCAAGACTGAATCCTGGAGAGAAACCACTCATTCAAATAGAGAAAAAAAATGTTTGAATGAATTTTTTTTCTATTTCCTTCCTTCATTTTTTTGGGGGGGAGAGGATTGGAGGATTGGTTTTCTCCTTTTTCTTCCTTTTTTTTCTCCTTGACTTTGTGCTTGTTTCTCTTTTTTATCATTTGTTCTTTTCTATTACCTTTACCTGATACTATTAATTTTCTTTTACTGCTTTAATAAGCTCCTCTATTTCACATTTTTCTTCTTGCGGTGGATTAACTAATGGTCAGCTTGTAACACCCAGCTGAAGTAAGTGAGTGTAAGGCCCAAGATGGTGTGCTCTTCATTGTCTTGGAGAAGCTTGACATGCTGGTTTTCCTGATATGAATTCAGCCAATATCATCAGAGGAGGCTGGGCCCTGCTGTCACTGAGGGTGGCTATAGTCCTCTTTAGGGGGGGCTCTGGCCTTCACTTACAGCATTCCTTTCTGATCCAGTGCAGAACCCTAGCCTGATGACACAGACCTCTCATTCTACTGACACAAACTTTCTAGCTTCCACCATGGGACCCTTGGGCCTTCCCAGTGCAGATTCTTGAAGCAGATCGCATGAGACACTGTTCTGGGCTCTAGGCCCCCAGGTGGACTCGTGTGGGAGACGGCCATGGAATGCAGGCTCTCTGTTGAGTTCTTTGGCTCTTTGGTGTGTGGACAGATCTTCTGTGCTTTTCTGCATTTGACTTCTTTTGGATAAATATTATAAGATGCTATGAATGATAACCCCAGAAATGATCCTATAAATGATAAGTCCAGGACTTATACATTCTTTTGTACATCCTGACTGTAACACTCTTCCTATTAAATTTTCATACAAGGGAAATCATATGATGGACAAGCTTGCATATCCGAGTTACTTCACTTAACATTAGGGTCTCAAGGGTCATCCAATTTCCTACAAATGCCTCGAGTTTCTCTTCCTTCCTTTCCTTCTGTCTTTCTTTCCTTCTTTTTGTGGTACTGGGAATTGAACTCAAGACTTGTGCTTTCCAGGCAGGCACTGCACTGCTGAGTTCTAACCTTGGCCCCTAGTTTATCCATTTTAATGGCAGCATAATACTCCATTGTGTATAGGTACCACATTTTCTCAATCCATTCATCTGTTGTTGAGTACACAAGCTTTGGAGAAAGACCCAGTGAATAAGGCAGGTGAAGACACACTGATGGATTTTTCCAAGTGCATCTTTCCACTAGGTGGCAACTGTAGCATCATTTTCAGGATTTTTTATTGCATCTCATAATACAATTTACAAAAGAGGACTTCAAGAACTGCCTCAGAATGGGGTGAGAGTGCTAGGATAAATGTAGTCAAGAAAATAGGGAGGATTTTGAAGGGAATTTATGGCAATGTGTCTTTTACTGCAATACACTGTTTTCATTTAAACACCCTACCTTTTTTCTTTTCTTTTCATGTATTTAGTACAGGGTCTATGGGGTCTACTACACAGATCAGACTCATAGTGGTCCTCCTGTTTTCAGCCTCCCGAAAGCTAGGTTACGGGTGCTCACCACCATACCCAGCCTCAATCACCATCTCAGCGTGCCCCAGGGGCAGGGCTGGCACAGTATGCCAGGGATCAATGGACCCAGGTCCCTGTCCCTGTCTAAGCAGGCACTCTAGTTTGCTGAGCTATTTGGCTGGCCCCACACTGCATTTTTGATGAACTTTTCTACATTCTAAAAAAGTTCTACCTTAGTGATCTTGGGATTTGCTTTAGACCAAGCTTTTAATCTTCTGCATGACCCAAATCACTTGGCTTCTCTGTCTCAGTTTCTTGTAAAATATCACTGAGCTTATGGATCTTCTGCAAGCATAAGATGTACGTCTCAAGAAGATTATTCTGAAAGGCGAAAAAATAAGGAAAGTAAGAAGGTTTGATTCAGGGATTACTATGAGGGCTATAACTGCTCTAGTAACTAAACTTTGTATTACAATGTAAGAAAGGAGAATGAGAAATTAATTTTAAATCATAAATTTAAAAAATTAAGCAAAATATGCAGCTATCATATGACCACTCAAATACACTTAGGTATTTATCCCAGAAAAACAAAAATCTGTACACAAATATTCACAACAGCTTTAGTTGTCATAGCCAGAAGCTGGAAACAGCCCAAACGTTCTTCAGTAGATGAGTGATTGAACAAGCTCTGATGCATCCGTGCCACGGGATACTACTATGCAACAGAAAGGAAATAACTATTGGCCTGTCACCGAGGACGAATCTCAGGAGAGTTACGCTGAGCATAGAAAGCCGGTGAGAAAGGAAGACACACCATACTCTTTCATTTATATAGCAGTTTTTAGATGACAACATTTTTAAATGGAGGACATGTTATCTCTGTACAGAGGTAGGAACAGAGCGTCACCAGAGGAATGGAGTGAGTTCAGTGATGAGGGCCAAGCAGGTGGGCTGCTGCTGTGCTTTGCCTGAGGTCAGGGCTGCAAGAGCCTGCATATTTGATAACCTTAAGTATAACTAAATACACAAGATGGGTGGATTCAGTCAGTACTGATATCCTAGTTTTGATGGAAGGCCAGAGTTCTACAGGATGCCACCAACAATGGAAAGCAGGGGTATATGGAAACTAGATTATTGTGTTGTTTACAACTAGATGTGGATCTATAATTACCTCAATAAAAAGTTCAATGAATGGGATTCTATACAAGTTGTCTCTCCCTTCATAAATGCCAGTCCCTGTTCTCTCTCCCTCTCTCTGTCTGTCTCTCTGTCTCTCTCTCTGTCTCTCTCTGTCTCTCTCTGTCTCTCTCTCTGTCTCCCTCTCTCTGTGTCTCTGTCTCTCTCTCTGTCCAGATTGGATAAATTCTCCAGATTCCCAGGTAGGCAGCTCTAGGGTCCTGCGGCTAAAAACTCCTGTCTCTTCTCCTATCTCACCACCATACCAGGTGCTGTAGATAGAGCAGGCTGATCACTGTGCTCCGCTGGAAACATTCCATGTTTCTCAACCACCCATTTCATCAGTGACTTTTTAATGTTCAAAACCAACCCATTGAAGAAATAAAAACAATGTGGAGATCAACATTTGGGCTCTGCACATCATAGGCAGCCAGAAAACCTAGAACTCTGTGTAGCCAAGCAGTGTACAAAGCTTTGTTTCTGGGCAGGTGGTGAGAAATTCCTTTCCAGAAAAGGAAAAGAATGGCAGAGGATGCCTAAGCTGCCAGATCCCTCGTATAGTGAGGTCGAGTTTCATTTTAAGAAGTAGTCATTCAGGAAGATAGAGACCCAGGATGCCAGCAGGGCCAGGCAGCGCAAGCAGACATGACAGCTCGACTCCAGAACACCCAAGAGGTGGCCCAAGCACCATGGCCACCCTGCCTGCTCTGATTCCCATCCACAGGAGCTTCATGCAGGAATAGAGGGGACAAATTCGCAAACTTGATCTCACTGCAATTCGATTAAGCAGCTCAGCTCTGTCACAGCATCCAGAGGTCAGGTGAAGGGGGCCTGGAAAGTGGAAAACCTCAGGGAGAAAAATGAAGTCTGACTAAAGCTTGGGAACCTGATTTGTAGAGGGGTTGAAAATTTGAAGTAGGGTGTAACTTCATAAGCTATCATCAAACTATTGGAAGAAAAAAAGGATTAACTTTATCACTGAAAAAACATCCTTTTCAAAGTACAAAAGTTTCTGAGAAGAAAGGTAAGAATTCAGTTCTTACCACTAAGAATTCAGTTCTTCTTTCCACTCCAGACAGGGCTGCTATTATTTTTCAGGAGAACATTAACTGAACAAGTTTTTCAAATAAACATTCAGTAAGGAAGGAACAAGCATAAATTATTTTCTTTCACCCTTTTATATTTAAAAAAAAAGCCATTAAAAGATTTGTATGCTTCAACTATTACATAAATTATCCTATTATTGTTGCAATGAAAAGATTTCACACCCATCCATTTACTTCTGATTTGATTTCCCTCCATGAAAATTCTTTGTTTTTGAAAAATATTTGTGATGCTGCAGACGTAATCCACATTAATCAAGGAATATATTTAAGAAGTAGACTTTGCAGCACCTTATTAGGAGAAAGAAAAAATTGCTCTCACATAGCTGTGTAACAGTTCTCTTCTTTTTACGGTGCATTTGCCAGCTGCCTAAAGTTAATTATCTTTAGAAACTTACAGTAGAAATGTAATTTCACCTCACAGCTTACAATTTGTACCTATTCTGCTAAATAGTCTACTTGATGGGGAGTAGGGCAGATGAACTCTTGCTGGCTTCACATTGTTTATATGTGGCAATTTAAAAGAAGAAAGGTTCAGATTCTGGAGCAGCCTTTCAAGATGGACTATGCAAGCCTAAATCCTACAGCAGATGCCAAGACGAGTTGAAAGGCGCATCCCTCTGCGGAAGCAGCCCTCGGCATCTGTCCCTTTTCCAACAGTCCCCTTCCCATCTGAGTCTACGCTTAGAATGCAAGGGAGGACAGGAGTGAACTCTATGCAGAATCCTATCTTAGCCCTCTGAAAGCTGATGACTGAGCCAGTACATGTGAAAATGAATTTCTGTAAGACTAAGAAATGATTTCTCAAGATTTGAAGTCAGAAAAAGAAAACTCTGTGGTATTCCTACAAACAAAAAAGGCAGAGATCAGCCGTCTTGTATTTCTAAGCAGACAAGACCCAGGCAACAGGGGCGAGATTTCCACACCGTAAAAATAACACCAAGCAGTAGAAGCGGGGCCTGAACTGGGCTTGGGCACCTCGGGGCAAGGTCACGTCTGCCTCCACTGCCTTGGGCAGCAACAAACCTGGTCAGCCATACCAGGTGCTGGCCCGGAAAGGGGCAACAGAAAGCCCTCCTGCCCACCTCAACAGATCGAGACCCCAAAAATCAAAACTTTAACCTGAGCTACAGAATGTGGCCACATTTTTCCCATCTGAGTTATGGACTGATATTCACCCACCACCTACACAGTCCAGGTTTTATAGACCCCTACTTCTCACTTTTCATTACAGCATAAAGCAGTGTGATATGCCGTCACAGCAACTGCCAGAGATTCCCAGATACATACCTTAAAATGATTTGTATTAGAGGCAAAGCTCTCTCTGTACATGTAGAGTGTCAAAGAACAGTTATGAGTGGGTGTTGGGCAAAGAGATGCCAGGAGAGAAAGACTAACTCTTGACTTCTGTATTAATTTTATTTATATTTTTTTTCTTGTATTTTAGGACAGGGTCTACAGGGTGCTCAGGGTCTCACTACTAGATCAGACTTGCAGTGATTTGCCTGTTTACAGCCTCCCAAGAGCTGGGATTGCTGGTGTGTGCCACCACGCCCAGTCTCACTCACCATCTCAATGTGCCCCAGGGGTCGGCCAGCATGGTACACCAGGGATCAAGCCCTGGTCCCTGCATCTGCCTAAGAAGGCTCTTTAATCTGCTGAGCTATTTGACCAGCTCAGCTTCTGTAATTCAGAATGTGGCCATCCTCCAAAACAGAAACAGCTCTGTGCTTTCCTCACTGCGGTGGCCTGGGAGATCCTCATTCACAAAGTCTTCCTGGAATCGGAATAGTTTGACTTGACTCCCCAGATCTGCCTTGGTTGCTCACCAGTAGCAGCTGCAGTCTTGCTGTACCACTACACCTGAGTCCTACAGAAATGCCCTTCCATGGTGGTCTAGGTTGCAAGGTTCAAGCTGGTTTGCATCTACTTTGCATGTGTTCAAATATGTGTGCAAGTGTTCTCTTCTTCCATGACACATATGATACCCCACATTGAGACACATTTGGGGGCCAGTCAAATAGCTCAGCAGATTAAAGCACCTCCAAGCAGGTGCAGGGGCTGGGAGTTCGATCTGCAGGCCTGCCATGCTGGGCCCACCCCCCAGGGAGCACTGAGATGACAATTGAGACTGGGAGTGGTGGCACACACCTATAATCCCAGCTCTTGGGCAGCTGTAAACAGGAGGATCACTATGAGTCTGATCTAGTAGTGAGACCCTGAACACCCTATAGGCTCTTCCCTAAAATACAGAAAGAAAAGAGAGAGAGAGAGAGAGAGAGAGAGAGAGAGAGAGAGAGAGAGTGAGAGATTTGGAAACTCTAAATAGACAAATCAAACATTGGATAAGAACAACCAAAAGAATAATGGAAGATGCTTGGAGACCTAACCTGTTTTCTTCTGAGTGTGTGAGTTCCCTATTTGTGGGGTGATCTTAATCCAAAGAAAAAAAATCACGGGATAAATTTACACATTGAATAAAAGCCCCAATTAGAATGATGCGTGTTTTTGAAAAACAGGTAATATGCTTTTTATTTTAATTTGTTTTTAACTGGTACATAAAAATATAAAAATTGTGAAAGAATGGTTATCATGAAGTCAACCAAGGGCCGGCCAGATAGCTCAGTAGATTAAAGCGCCTGTTTAGGCAGAGGCAGGGACCAGGGTTCGACCCCTGGTACACCATGACAACCTGAACAGCTAATCTGAAGATAGCATACGTGATATAGCAGCCATTGTGGAATTCCTATTAATTTGTTTAGGGAACTCATGCATTGTTTCTAACGCTGTTTTTTTTTTTAATCACTATTTTTTTTAATGTATTTGGTATGGAGTCTCACTACACAGCTCAGACTCATAGTGATCCTCCTGTCTTCAGCCTCCCCAGCACTGGGATTACAGGCGTGTGCCACCACACCCAGTCTCCAGGGTTGGCTCAGTGCACCCAGGGGTGGGACCAGCACGTGGGATGCCAGGATCAAACCCGGGTCCCTGCACTTGCCTAAGCAGGTGCTTAGTCTGCTGAGCTATCTCGCTGGCCCTACTATATTTTTATTCTTTAAAACTAAAAATAAAACATAAAAATTCTACATTCAGGTAGGGCACCATATAATGCACAGAACATGCATACACCAAATAATATTTAATTCAAGTTAAATATACTCATCTCCCCCAACATTTATCATTTCTTTTTGGTGAAAACTTCCAAAATCATTTCCTCGAGTTTCCTAAGTGTGTGGTATACTATTGCCAAACACGTTCACCACACTGGGCTCACCTCGCTGGATCTTCTTGGCCCTCCTATAGCTCAGCCCCCACTGGCGAGCTTCCCCCCTCCACCCCACCCTCCCTCTGACCTCCCCAGCCTCCAGCACCCACCACTGGATTCCCACCTTCTGAGACCTGCTTCCTGATTCTACGTGAAAGCGGGGCCATGCAGGGCCCGTCCTTCTGTGCCTGTCCTACTTCACTTAACAATGATTCGCAGCTCCATCCCAGTTGTCTCAAAGGGCAGAACCCCACTCTTTCATGACTGAATAGTATTCCTATGTACATAGGTACTGATCTCTTTATCAGTAATTTCACAGGCCCTTACATGGTTTCTTTTGGCTAAAAATATCAATTATATCTTTTTGTTGTTGCTGTTGTTTGAGACAGGGTCTTAGTATGTAGTTCAGGCTGGCCTTGAACTCCCAGCAATCCTTCCACCTCAGCCTCCTGAGTGCTGGGATTATAGACATGCCACACCATGCTCAGCTAAAACCCCAGTTTTAAATGGTGCTAACCAGTTCAAACAGATCTATTCAACTCTTATTATTAAAAATGATAAAAGTAAGTCAGTCAGCGCCATGAAGCTTGCTTCTAAGATCTTAAGAGCATCTCTCAACTGAACCAATGACATTGAACATTTTTTTGTATATTTATTTTCCATTTGAATTTTTTCATCTGAGAAGTATGAGGAGCTAGAAGAGTAGGTAAGGTCCAAAATGCACAATAGATATTGTGAAACAAGAAGAAATTAGTCTAGAGAACGAAGGAACAAGGATTGGGAAAAGAGGAGAGGAAGGACTGGAAAAGGGAAAAAGAAAAGTACAAGATAGTTACACTTCTAGTTTATCTTAGTTCACTGAAAAGAAAGATTTGTGCTCATATCATTTGGAGAACTTTTTATGTTATTCTTCATGCTCTAAGTAACTACTTTAACGACACTCAATGTATTAACGATTATTATTCTCCGGTTATTTTGTTATGAAATTTTGTTCTACTCTTTTCTATAAAATTGAAAAGTAAATAAAATCTTCAGAGCCAAGTCAGAAACAAAGGTCCAATTTAAATTTTAAGTGGCACTGGGCTAGGGAGATAGCTTCGCGGCTAATGCACTGGCCTGATAAGCTCAAGGTCCCAAGTTTGATCCCCAGTACCAGAAAAAAAAAATTTAAGTGGCATAGTCAGGGCAAGACAAATGGCTCCCAAATTGTACCTGCTTACCCACACCTCCTGTGGCCTCGCCTCCATGGCCTGACTCCCGTGGCCTGACCCTGACTCCAGAGCTACGGTCCTCACAGCCTACTTTTCCCCTCTGCTCCTCATCCTCCCATTTTCATTTCCGAGTTAAATTTTCCTCATAGAAGTATTCATTCAGACCTCTATATATCTGTGAGCCTCACCACTGTCCAGACTAAGAATGGAGCAGGCGCCTGCCAAGAGCTGGGGTTTAGGAATATAGAAGAGATCACCCCCTGACCCCACACACACCTGCCCTCCACCCCAGGCCTGCCTGAAATACATCTTCGCTAAAGGCCTGAGCAGCCTCTGCCCACGGATCTCTCTGGGGAGCCACAGAAGAAATGGAAGCCGGAGGCAGAAGCTAGTACCTGAGGGAGCAGCTCAGTGGCAGGGGACTTGGTTAGCATCCCAGAGCTCCAGCCAGGGCTCAATCCTTAGCACAGGGACCAGGAGGAAAGAGTGGCTTAAGAGCCCTGACAAAAACAGAGCTTAAGGCCTGCCTGAACTGCATAGTGAGACCCTGTCTCAAAGAGACATTAAAAAAAAAAAAAGAGCCCTGACAAAAATAAAGTAGGGAATTTCTAGTAACTCGATGTAAAGGAAGTGTCCGCCCCCCTCCCCGCCAGTGCCACTTTCTCAAACCTGTTGTCCTTTACCATTGCAGTGCTGATGTCAAAGAGAACAGAGAGGCAATCAGGATCCACCATGCACCAGCCTTGGGACACACGCAAGCAGACACTGGCTTTTGAACGAGGAAGTGGCCAAGAAATACCCTTTGTTCATTTCAGCTACCCTCCCCTTGTGCCTCCATTAAAAACTATTGGGAGTTTGTGTGAGAGCATGCACATTTGTACCTGTATTTCTATCCGTACACTTAATATTATGACATGATCCCTGGACACTTGTTATGAAAATACAGTTGTCTACATGTTAATGAAGAATAGAGACACATTTCCAGAATGACACTGGAATTCTTCATGCTTTTGAAATTACCTGTCATATCTTGTATTAAAATTGCTAAGCTACATTTATTTTGACTATGGATTGCATATTAAATTTTCATTCTAATAAAGAACAGCAGTCAAGCTACGGCAGCCAGAGTCATCCCAATTCTCAAATTTAATTTAAATCAATAAATGCTGAGTCGTAACTATGCACAAAGGACAGGCACGGTGAGGTGACACAGGAGGCCCATAGGGGTGATGAAGCAGTCTCTGTCCTCTGGGGTTCTGTTTTAAGATGCTGGTCTTCTGGGCATCAGCTACAAAGGAAAACCTCCATCTTTCTAAGAGCAAAAAAGAATTGTGGCTGTGTTCAGGGAGACTGACAGGAAACGCACATAGGATTTTCAATTAGGCAGCAGGAGCAGGCGCCAAAGGAATTCTTTCTATTTTTTCATTAACTTTATTGAAAATCAATAATTATATATCATATTGAAAACTGTAGACAAATACTGAAATGTGAAAGAAAGATATAAGATATAGACAGAGTTATTTTCAGAGAAATATTTCTGAAATGAATACCTCGCATGAGATTAATAATAGATTGCACATCATAAATAAATTATTTACAAACTTAAGTAAATATAATAAAAATTGTCCAAAATAAAAATGAAGAATTTACAGATCAGTCATATAATAGTTCACTCTGTCAAAATCAAGGAATTTATAATCATATAATTAGAATTGTCAAAGTAGAAAGACGTAGGTAGTAAATATTTAAAGATTTAAAATTTCTGAGTTTAGTTGAACTTATAACACCACATTTCCAAGTAAAATGAGCCTTTTGTCCAAGGCATTTAAATGAAAGCATACCTAGATACACAAAAATGAAATTGTCCAAAACTTACTGTGAAGAAAAAATTCATTAAAACATATACATAAAAAATTAGCTATGTAAGAACAAAATTAAATAGCATCTTATTATTCCACATTAGAAAGAAAAGTGTGTAAGAAACCAGACTAATTAAAGGACCCAAAGAAAGGAAAAAATAAAACAGATCTGTCCTCTTTGAATTTTATACTTAGCAAACAAACCTTTAAAAACTAAAAGTAAAATATTTTCCAGTTACACAAACTTGAAATATTCTAGTATCTCCAGATGTGGCATATAGGAAATAACGAAGAGCATAAGTCAGAAGGTAAGAGAAGTTGCTGTGTGCTCCTGGATGAAGAATAAAGAGCTCTCAAAGTGATAGTTATGCAGGACTAAAATATATTAGATGAACCCATTTAAAAGGTCATTAAAGATTTTATGAGAGCCAAAGGAATTCTACAGTCTAACAGTACCTGATAGACTCAAAGAAATGACTGGTCAATGCTGTAGCCATGGTATGTTTTGGGGGAGACAGTGCACGCAGCCTCAATTTTCAAAGACCAGTGAGATTGGAAGAGGGAAAAGAGGCAGGAATACACTCCACGTAAGGAAAAGCACACTGGAGTACGTCAAGGCAGGTTCAGAGCAGCAGAAGCCAGAGTTGTGACAGCAAAGAGCCTGGAGCTGGGAGCCAGATTTCAGCTCGGACTCTGGTCCCGCCCCTTCCTAACTCATACACTGCAGCAAGTAGCTGCCAACCTGTGCAAGGCCCGGTTTCCTTATTGTAACACACGGATAGTATTGGGGCCACCTTCGTAGACATAAACGGAGTGGGTTAATGTTGCCAAAGCACGCCAGTCGGGTGAGTTGAAGAGGAGAGCTCCAGAAAGCAAGTTCCAGGAACAGGTTTGAAAAGGTAGACGAGGACATGAGCATGGGGCCTGATGCTAGCAGCAGGAAGCCGCTGAATGCCACAAAAGTCACACTGACCTGGAAGGCCTTTCCTTACGGATGCCTCTATCCTTATCCGTACCTCCAAATCCACTCTTCTGCATGTCTTAAAGGACGTTTCTTGTACCCATCAGATGTTTTCATTTTTCATTCTCCTTTTATTTTTATAATGTGTTATTTAAATTTGTGAAGGTTTTACATTCATATATTCACATGCTTTTAATAATCCTGAAGAGGAATAAAACAGTCTAAAAATGTAGATTACGACAAAGAATCATCACCCTAACTGTTATCAAGAGTATTTGCTTAAAGCAAGCAAGCCTAAATGTATTATATACCCATTATCAGGAAAATATTAGATTCATTGAGCCCATCATTTATAAATGTAAGAATCAACAGCCCCAGAGGGAGGTTCCAGATGAGGTAGACTCACGAATGCAGCATTCATCATCCCACCTACTGTTAAAACAGCAGATTTATTATATTTCATTAACTTAGTGATCTCTGAAACTTGAATCAAGTGTGGAAATACAGATATTAGCAGTCAAGGAAAGCATACCATCTTCAAGTAGGACCATTTTCCTTATGAATAATTTCTGTTCCATTGATCATATTCACTGGTCCTGTGCGTGTGGTGCACTGTGCTCCCTCGTGGGCCTCCGTAGGCTCAGCCCCGTCCTGCCAAGGCCAGGGGACAGCTCCTCAGGGGCTCTGCCCACTCAGGCTAACAAGGCCTCTCCATTAATGAGCTCCAGCACTGGGCCTAGGGCACCCACCAGCTCCTGGGCAATGTCGGGGCCACGTATCCTTGGAGGCAACACCACCTCACAGAGTCAGGAAGGAACAAGTGCTTCTCCCACCCTCCCCAGGCAGACCTTTCCTAGGAGCTCCTCTGGGCTGACAGGGAGGTTCAGGGGTACTAAATCCAGCCACCCACAGCAGAGCCACACCAGCAAGTCCTCCCCACTGGTGCGGCCTCCCCTTGGGGATCAAGGGGAGGGCTTCATACAGCAACAGGAAGCCACAAATGGTCACATCCAAGTCAACATCTTGCATACACCCAGACTACAAGCCTGTCCTCAGACTGCTTTCAGGAGCACTGTCTGCGAGTGAGCGCCTGAACACACAAACCCAAATGTAGGGACATGGTGATTTGAGAAAATTACAGTGATGCAGCACCTCCAAAGTTCCATAACCACAGTCCCTGTGGTAGGAGGGCCATTCATTCCAATACAGAGAGTGAGCGCTGTCCTCTAGCTGGGCCCAGAAGCAGTTTCACTTCATCTCGGTCTTTTATTATTTTAAAGACTATGTAGGAAAGCTTTGAATATGTACTGTAATCATCTTGTCACTGCCAATGACAGTTACCTACGTCCTCTTTGGCAATCCTATATTTTATTTCATTTTTATTTTATTTTATTTTATTTTATTTTAAAACACACACACACAAAAAAAAAGCTGGCAAGCACAAGGGTCTGAGTTCAATTCCAGTTCCACTAAAGAATAAAAACAAAATCAAAAGGAAAAACAAGAAACAAAAACAAAGACAGAAACAGAACATACAATGCATATGGTACAGAAAATATATATATATATATATATATATATATATATATATATATATATATATATTATATATAGGGTATCACTATGTAGATCAGATTCGTAGTGATTCTCCTCTTTTCAGCCTCCCAAGCACCTCGATTACAGGTACAGCCAGCACGCCTAGTCTCTATCACTGTTTTAGCATGCCCTGGGGGGCAGGGCTGGCACAGCCCGCCTACGATCAAATTTCAGCCTCTGTACTCTGCCTAAGCAGCCACTTTAGTCCTCTGAGCTATCAGGCTGGCCTTTATATTATATATTTTTATAGTCAAATCTGTTGCTCAGGTTACCAGGTATAGGTATGCAAGATTGGTCAAACAGCTAAATGTTAACTCTTCCTTTCAATAAATCTTAATTTTTTTCTTGTCCTTTTTACTTTTTAATTTATTTTAAAGAGAATATAATAATTGATAAGATATTAGAAATGGCACACATTTGGAAGAAGTGAAAGAAACTCAAGCATGGGTTTTGTACTGCACATGGCTGTCTTTGATGTAGTTGCTCAGATTTCAGATATTAGCATACAGAGTTAGTCAAAATAAAAATTTTAAACATTAGCTGATACTTGCAAAAAATGGGTGGAAATTAATACTACAATCATCTCATCCATCCTGTGTATATACTTGCATGATTTTACCCCTTCCTTTTTTTTTGGCTATCTTTTCTCCTTTCTCGTATCTTCATTGTTTATTCCTTATGTTCAGTCTTTCTGTTTTATTGTATCTATTACACGTTTCAGATTTTATTTATTCTTTCCGGTTTTACACTAGGGAGACAATATGATGTTTATACATGTGGATCTGGCTTATTTCACTTACTAGTGCAGCCTCTAGTTGTACTCACTCACGTATAAAGGCCTCAAGTTTGTCATTCTTTATAGCTGAGTACTAATCATTCTATAAAAATACCACATCTTTTTCATCCATTCCTCAGGTGATGGGCATTTTGGTTGTTTCTAAGATTTGGCTCTGATAAATTGTGCTGCTATAAATATGGGAGCACACATATCACGGTGGTGTGATGTTTTCAGTTCTTTCAGGAAAAATACCAAGAAGGGGAATAGCTGGGTTGAATGGAACAGCTAATCCTAGCTTTGTAAGGAATCTCTGCACTGATTTCCATAGTGACAGCGTGAGTCTACACTCCCACCAACAGTGGAGAAGGGTTCCTTCTTTCCCTCAGCCTCTCTAGCATTTGTTATTAGTTGATTTCTTTATAACAACCATTCTTTCTGGGGTGAGATGGCATCTCAATGTTGTCTCCATTTGCATTACTCCAGTGGCCAGTGCTGTGCAACATTTTTTTCTTGCATTTACATGGCAATCTCATATTAAACCCAAGAATATGCTAAAGTTGGAGGGTAAGGAAAAGAGTAAAGTTTATACCAGACATAATGGTCACATTGGTCTTTGCTTTAAACTGGGACACATCATATGACTTTTTATAAAGATTCTCTAATTGTTAAGCAGTAGTTTATGTCAAACTGGTTTTCTTGCAGAATATCTGTATTAACAGAGAGAATTTGTTCACAGCTTTATAAGGAACTTCATCACTACAGACAGGAATAATACAGAAACCATGCAAGCAAGGTGTGAAGTACTATGATCTTTAGCTTCAAAGCTTAAACAGAAATGTACATCATCTAAATACACTGAAAATGCAAAATATATCTGAAAGCTCAGGGAAAAACCTCTGGATCTGAACAATACAAAGAAGCTTCTGGATGCTGCACGTGAAGCAGAGGAGCCGGGGTACCACGCTAGGGGCCACATGGCTGGGATGGTGAAGTTGGCTAGAGCTCAGCCATGGCTCGCCTTCCCAAAAAGCACCTGAAGCGAGTAGCAGCTCCAAAGCATCGGATGCTCGATAAATTGGCCGGTGTGTTTGCTCCTCATCCATCCATAAGCTGAGAGAATGTCAGCCTCTCATCACCTTCCTGAGGGACAGACTCAAGTACGCTCTGACAGGAGGTGAAGTGAAGAAGTTTGGCATGCAGCGCTTCATTACGATCGACTGTAAAGTCTGAACTGATATAACCTATCCCGCTGGCTTTATGGGTGTCATCAGCAATGACAAGACAGGAGAGCATTTCCGTCTGATGAACGACACCGAGGATCACTTCGCTGTTCATTGGGTTCCCCCTGAGGATGCCAAGCACAAGTTGTGCAAAGTGAGGGAGACCTTTGTGGGCACAGTAGCAATCCCTCATCTGGTGACCCAGGATGCTCGCACCATTCGCTACCCTGACCCCCTCATCAAGGTCAGTGACACCATCCAGTGTGAGGTGGCATCTGGCAAGATCACCGATTTTATCAAGTTTGGCACTGGTACCCTGAGTACGGTGACCAGAGGTGCTAACTTGGGAAGAATTGGAGTGATCACCAACAGAGAGAAGTACCTGGCTCTTCTGATGTGGTTTATGTCAAAGATGCCAATGGCAACAGTTTTGCCACCAGGCTTTCCATCTTCATCGTTGGCAAAGGCAGCAAGCCGTGGATTTCTCTTTCAGAAGGAAAAGGAATCCACCTCACCATTGCTGAATAGAGGGATAACAGGTTGGCAGCCAAACAGAGCAGTGGGTGAAATGGTCTCTAATGACATGCTATAGAAGTCTCTGTTTAATTAAAGAAAATAGAGCATGATGAAAAAGAGGAAGAGGAAGAGGAAGCAGCAGCAGCATCTGGAAACTCCAGACCCAAGGGAGAAAGGGAGGAGTTGTATGAATCCCAGTAGGCTGCGCTACAGGGAGGGACTGCAGGGTGAAGGGACATAAAATGTTCTGCTTCCACCAGTTCAGGGGAAGGCTGCGCTTCTTGCCATGTGTACCATGCCTTTCCCTGCACATGGGTGAGGAAAGTGAGACCTAAACCACCTTCCCTTGCTCCCAGAGTTCCATGTGACAGGGAGCTGAGCCTCTGAGTCGTGTAATATGCGACCTGTTTGGTTTTCATCTTGCTCTCTTCATAATGCTTATGTAGCTGCTGCCGGTAATGATCAGTAAGTGTTGGCTGAAATGAAAGAATGAATAAATGACCAGGAGAAAGATACCAGAGGCACCTTTCTGGTTTTCCCTGGGGCATCAGAGCGCTACCCACACAGAAGTGATCCCATCGCTCTTAGCCCACCTGGGTTAACCTGAACTGGAGCTCTGCTAACACAGTACTGTGGCAGGTGCTGAGTTAGCAAACACAAGGTGAAAAATACCTAGGGATGCCTCAAGTGCCTTTACAAGGAAAAGGTTTAATTCCGCATTAAAGATGCAATACTTGAAAAGCCAATTTCTCACGAGACAGCCAACACTGGATGCCCTTGCTATATTAAGAAACTGATGCAACACAGTATTTTCTCTGTGTTGTTGCATGGCATGCCGTCAGCTGCTTAGGGGTCTCACACTGCACACCTCCACGGGCAGGAGGACAAGCATCAAATGGGAAAGAAAGCAAAAGGAAAACAAGAACTGTAAAAAACAGAAGCTGCCTCCATGAAATGAGCTTATCCTAAGCTGGGCCAGAGTGAGAATCCATTCCCGGAAGGAATTCTTGGAAAGCCTCGCTTTCGTGGTCCTCAGTTCTATCTGCCAAACTTCTGAAAAGGTTTTTCTGTTTTCCTAACCTGACTCAGTCAACCTCATTCTAAACGAGGCCCTTCTCTAAAAGTCCTATTACCTGAAAATGAGTTTCTAGGCAGGAAAACAGAATGTTTTCAAAGCCATTGATTGGTAACAGAAGTGCTGGGGTAAAATTTGAAGAAGAGTCAGCTGCAAATATTCTGAGACACCTGATGGAGGCAGGTGGGGTGGTGCTGGAGCCCAGGGCCAGGAGCTGCCGCTCTTCCTGAGACTGTCAAGGCCCTGACAGTCATTTCTGCCACCGCAGATGGCCATCTTCTGGCACCAGCTGCATGCTAGAACTGGACCTACCACCAATGCTGCTTGTCCAGTGACCAAAGTGGCCGAGGGTCTCCTCTGACCTTGTACACAGGGTGCCTCCAGCGTGCAGATAAACTATCTCTAGTGGACAGGGGAGTCTTACAGTTTTCAATCTTCTAGCCACAGGAAAAAAGAATGAAAAACAATCATAGGCTGACTAGCAACAAGCAGTATAGGCAATGCCATACCAAGGGTAATTATCTTACCATTTTTCCCTGTACATGCTAGAGTTTCAGCATTTTCCAAAACCCAGTTTTTAAGTCCTCTAAAACTGCTGCTGTATGTCCAAGACATCAGAGTCATGTAGGCAATTAATCAAATATTCAAAGTTATAAATCATCAAATTACTAACCATGTAATTAATAAGGATGTTTTAAAATTACTGTCTCATAGGGATAGTGAGAGAGCTCAGCGGACTAGGTACCTGCTTAGGCAAATGCAAGGACTGAGGTCTGATCCCCGGTACTGCATGCTGAGCCAGCCCCACCCCTGGGCACACTGAGCCAGCAACCAAGTCCGGGCTTGGTAGTACACATCGATAATCCCAGGGCCAGGGAGGCTGAAAAGAAAAGGATCGTTAGAGTCCACACTGCGTAGTGAGACCCTGTACTGACTGTATAAAATTATGGTGTTGTGAACTGTATTCACTTTCTAAGCCTTTTAAAAATAAAAGCTTTTAGTAATGAGAGTCTTTTAGGGTTTTTTGCAACTTTACCTTTTTCCTTATTAATAATTTTGTATCACTGAGAAGTCAATATTTTATTCCTAAGTAGTAAATATTATTTCTATAATAAAGCAGATACAATTCTCTTTTCTATAAGTCTATAATTGTCCTTTTGTTTAACAGGAGTTTCTCCAAAATATTTACTTTTATTAAAGGTTAAGAGATGAGAGGAGTAGATTCAGGTCATCAATTCTGTAGGTCTATCAAGAACACTGGGCATATCTTCTCCTTCCCGGCTATTTCCCCCCAGCGCATAGCAGGACTGAGGGTGTGCTGTAATTACTAGAGAAAAAAGATGACATTGACTGGCTGGTCAGCTATTATCATCACTATTAAAATTATATTTATTGGGGCTGGGGAGATGGCTAAGTGGAATAAGTCCCTGGCAAGCACAAGGGCCTAAGTTCAATCCCTGGTTCCGCCAAAAAAATAAAATTAAATTAAAATAAAATAAAATTATATTTATTAAATATGTATTTTGTATATGTAAGCAGGTGCTGATGACATAAATAAATTAAAGCCCCCAAAGGAAACTTCAACCACACACACTTTATTTATTTATTCTATTTTATTATTTTATTTTATCTTATTTGTATTTTAGGGAAGGGTCTACAGGATGTTCAGGGTCTCACTACTGGATTGGACTCATAATGATACACCTGTGTACAGCCTCCCAAGAGCTGGGATTACAGGTGTGTGTCCTCACGCCTAGTCTCGATTGCCATCTCAGGGTGCCCTTGAGGTGGGGCCAGCACTGGCAGGCCAGAGGATCAATGCCCTGGCCCTTGCATCTGCTTTCAGGTGCTTTAATCCACTGAGCTATTTGGCCAGCCTTCACAGTTTAAAAAAAATATTTAACTATGTGTAAAAAGAATGCTAATATTTTTATCATTGGTCAAGTGAGACAGACACACACATAGCATTCATTACCTTAAGTTAACAAATATTAACATAATTAATTAATTAATAGATGTCAGCTTTTCTTGTTACTTTTTAAGTGATTGCTATGCAGAGCAAACACTGCAAAATTTTAGGAAAGATAACATCTTTACAGTGTTCCAATAAATACAAAAAGTTAAAGTTTAATGTCACCAAGATATTTTTAATTCATTTACAAACTGCACCTTGACAGTCAGAACTTAGACATCCTTTCACTAACAACCCTCCCTTTGGGTCTTTTTTGCCCACATTATTTCTCATTCAAGACCAACAAAAAGAATTAATTCGGAAGAGTCACCATAAACCTGAAGAGAAATGGTTTATATTTGTGACAAAAGTAGGAAAGGACAAGCTCATGGGCTGGCCCTCTAGGGAACGTCAGGACAGCAAGCCGAGGAAAGGCCACCCCCACGCAAGCTCTTGTCCTCCTGGGCCGCACACCTGCCGTGGACACTGTGTCTCCCGGCCTGGGGGACTGGACCTCTGCTACACGCATGGCGTAGACCTCACGGCCACGGCACCACCAGCCACATGGAGGTGACCAGCAGCCCGCGGCTTGAGGGCTCTGTTGCTCGAGATGCTTCCCAGGTAGTTTGGAACTCTTCTGGGCACAGCTGGGGAAACTGCAACATCCCAAGGAGACCACAGAGAGAAGAGAAGGAAAATGTGGTTCTTAGAATATTCCCTAAAGTATAAGTCCTCCCCACACCAAAAAAAAAAAAAAAGAAAAAAAAAGGGTCAACAAATGTTTGTAACCAAAAGACAAAAAGTACGAAAAGCTAAACACTTGAAGAAGAGGCCCCTTGGGGCCAGGAAGACAGCTCGCTGGCGTGTCTACCTGCAAAGTGCAAGGCCCAGAGTTTGATACCCCAAACAAAGAAAAAGAAGGCCAGCCAGACAGCTCAGCAGATTAAAGCAGCTGCTTAGGCAGGCTCAGGGACTGGGGTTTGATCCCACCTGCCTCACCAGCCCTGCCCCCGGGGCACACTGAGATTGAGACTGGGCGTGGTGGTGCGCGCCTATAATCCCAGCACTTGGGAGGCTGAAAACAGGAGGACCACTACGATTCTGATCTGTGAAGTGAAGCACTGTAGACCTTGTAGAACCTGTCCTAAATAAATGAGATAAATAAATAAATGGGTCTCTGTGGACAACCAACGTCATGAAGGATAAATTGAAGCTGACGGACAATCTCAAAGCAAACATAAAGAAATGGAAATACGGGGAAGATAAATGAATTGAAAGATAAATTGAAGAGAACTGACACACAAATAAAAAAATAAGAAAAAAATAGCTAGATGCAAAGATTAAATGACGATAGAAATTAATACAAAAGTAAGGGGGATCAGTTTGTGGCTCAGAAGCGACATGCTTGCAGAGTATGTTCAAGGCTCTGGGTTCGATTCCCAATACTGAAAGAGAGAAAAGGCAGGAAAATCCCTGAGCTGTAGGATGAGTTGGTCTCTATATTGCAAAAGCACATCATGTCTCATGTGTGTTTAGACACAGCCCCGGACAGGACAAGGTGAACTCAGGAGTGAGGCTGGAGCTTCTCTGTTGTTTACAGCAAGACCCATGATAGAGGCCTCCACACAAGATTTTAACCGGAGCGACTAGTGAATTAATGGTAACACTAGCTACTGGTGTGTTTAGCTTCAGTCTACCATTCTATTATACATCCTTAACTTTCCACGTTTCATTTACAGTAAACTTCTTTTATTTTATGTGAAATGTAGAAATCTTGCATCTGTGTACTGCACTTAAGCATCCTCCCAGCCATGGTATTAAACTGATAAATGAGTTACATCTACCTATGCTATAAACTCCGTAAGTCAACGCTCCAATTTGTCTTCAAAAATTATTGTAACTGTCCCACTAACCAGTTCTGAAACTGTTTCATTGTTATTTTATCTTTTTTCTCATTAAAATGAATACAATTTTTTTGAAAAAATTTTTAAACAAAAATAAATATATGACTTGTAGAATACATAAGGGGAGACAAGCAGAAAGGAAAAAGCCTTCTGAATGCGCTCAGCGAGGATATCCAGTGGACTAGGTGAGAGCTTTCTCAAGTTGATAAAGGAAAAAAGCCACAGCTAGCATTACATCTGGAGGACACAAACTGAATGCTTTGGCCACAAGATTAGGATTCAACTAAGAATCTAATGTGATGCAACAATAAAATCAAACAAAAAGCAGACAGATCAAGAAAAAAATAAAAAGCCAGGCGTGGTGGCACATGCCTGTAATCCCAGCACTTGGGAGGCTGAGGCAGGAGGATTGTTGTCAGTTCAAGACCAGCCTGAGCTACAAAGTGAGCTTAAGGCCAGCCTGAACTGCATAGTGAGACCCTGTGTCAAAAAAAGACAAAAAAAAAAAAAAAAAAAAAAAGAAACAAATAAAGCTGCCCCTATTTTTAGATGACATGATTTATTTTAATGTATTTTAGTACACCATCTACAGGGTCTCACTACACAGATTGGACTCATACTGATCTGCCTGTTTTCAGCCTCCCAAGAGCTGGGATTACAGGCACACACCACCACACCCAGTCTCAACTGCCATTCCAGTGTGCCCCAGAGGCGGGGCTGGCACTGCGGACTCTGGGATCAAACCCCCAAACCCCAATGGTGTGACTCTTAACACAGAAAAGTCTGAAGGATTTTTAGAAACTCTTAGGTAAACAACTTCATCAAGGTCACACATCATAAAACGTTAATCATATTTCTTTCCCCTTCAGTGAACACTTGGACACCAGAATTAATGCTAACATACCACTTATGATCACTCAACGAACTTCAATACACAGGTACAGACTTAGTACAGCTTGCCTTGTACTTGTCTGCTGAAATGTAGGCGCACCCATGCTGAGCAGGAAATCAAGTGAGATTTCTTCAGCGAGATCACACCCTATTTGTACACTGAAAACAGCACAATGAGTACATCAATTCTCTTCAAATGGACATAAATTTAAACTTAACTTTAATTAAAATCTCAGCAAGATCTTTTACAGATATAATAAGATTATTCTAAAAAGTATGTAGAAAGGCACTAAAGCTAGAGGAGATTAAACATTTTTGAAAAGGGAGAATAAAGTGGAAAAATAAGTATCTACGTACTACATCATCACAGTTATTGATACCATGCAATATTTGCAGAGGGACACATATACAGATTGGCAGGAGAAACAAAGAACTGAAAGATAAATCTGCTCAGAAGTCCCACTGATTTTGGGCAAAGGTGCCAAAGAAATGCAGTAGAGAAGAACGCAGGTTTTTCAACAAATAGTACACAAGCAATAGAATATTTAATTCTCACACACCGCATGAAAATTAACTGAAGGTGGATTGTGAGCTTACACATAAAGCTTTATAACTCTTAGAAGAAAATAGTAAATCTCCCAGACCAATCGTTAGCATAGGAGCTGTTCTATTTAACACCCAAAGCACAATTCATAAAAGAAAAAAATGATAACTGGGGGACTTTATAATTTTTTTATTTCTCTATGAAAGAACTATTAAGGTAATAAAATAACAAGTTCTTTGATGTAGCAGACCACATTCGCAAACTACATATCTGACAAAGGACCAGTCTAGCATATATACATTTGACCTTAGCCAAAAGGCTGAGAAGTGGTTGGTCTACCATATATTAAAACTCTCAAATTTACAGTAAAAAAGTAAGTAATCCAATTAGAACCTGGGCAAAACACACAGACACCTCACCAAGGAAGAGGTACAGATTAAGTACACAAAATGTTGTTCACATTACTATTAGGGAAAAGTAAATTAAGGAAAATCTAATTATGCTTTCATTAAGTAGAAGCACAATAAGAGATCACTACTTATCTATCAAAATGACTAAAAGAGAAAAAGGAGACTATCAAACACTGATAAAGGTGTTAAACAGACAATCACTGGAACACTGGGGGGACTCTAGAAAGCAAACAGCTCCTTTAAGAACATTAGACACACAACTATATGGCTATAAGATCCAGCCATGGTGTTTCTAGGTATTTATTTCAGAGAAATGAATACTTGAATCCGCATAAAATCTGAACATGAAAATTTCTAGCAGCTTTCCTTCTAAGAGCTACACAACCCAGACAGTCAACAGGTGACAGCTAAAGTCATGGTGGAACAGCCGCATGAAATGCTACTCAGCGATACAAAGTACTAACTACTGATGTGAGAAAACGTCTGGAGAATCGTGAGTGGGGAAACATCATTCTCAAAGCTTTTTGCTGCCCTTTGTAAAGCAGGACTGAGTTCACACTACAGAAAGGGAGCCTAGATCAGTGCTAGGCAGGGATAGAGGTAGGAGGCAAGTGAGAACGGCTAGAAGGGCACAAGAGTGATTTGGTTTGGAAGGAAATAATCTGCACCCTCGTTCTCTCAATGTATTGTGGCTGAGACACTGTATAGTAATATTTTTATCTGTGACCATCAGAAGAAACTATAAAAATATCTCTAACAATTTCTTAGAACCACATGTGGTTCTATGATTATCTCAAAATTAAAAGCTGGATTTAAAATCAATATACAAAAGTAGACTTGAAAAATGTTGAGTATTTTCAAGAGTCCTGCAGAGGCCTCGGCCAGCAATCTTCTAGTGCTGGGCCCTGAACAGAAGCAGGACATTTTCCACCAGTGAAAGCCTGGAATGCAGTTTTCTTGGGTTCATTCCACTCTGACTCTCTTCTGTTGCTGTGTTAACATCTGCAGTGCCTCCAGGAAGAGATTTCAAATAGCTCTGGGGTCTGTTCCCTATCTATCTACTATCTAATTATCTATCTATCTATCTAAACATCCATACATCCATCCATCTATCTATCGGGTCTGTTCAAAATATTCACATAGTTTTGCTTTGACACCTCTGAAACTGTAGGGCCCCAAAGGCACATACACACACCCTCCCTAGGGTATGGATCTGTATCACAGTATCTGTATCTACATCTACATCTAAATCTGTATCTGGACCTTATTGTGTATCTGAATTCTAAATCGCTGTCTGTATCCATATTATGTATCTGAATTTGAATCTGGGTCAGAGAACCCAGCCTGTGACGTGCAATTTTTTACATAGAAATCGAATACTATAAAATTCCCAAATCAACATGACAAATGTAACCCTCATATTGTCCAAATAGCCCACTGAAATCATTCTTTCTAAACTAAGATGAATGGAGTTCCAGGGCTTTCTCCATAGGAATCCTCTTTTCAGAACATTTCCAATATACTGATATTTCAATCATCAGTCTGGTTGACAGAACTGGGTCTTAGAACAACTTTCTAGTGTCCTCTCAGTAATCCCCTCTTGACCTGGCCACTCACAGCACTGTTCCAGACCTGTAGGATTTTGGTTTCTTAGTTAAAATTTGTCATTTAGCATCCTTTTCCTATGTGATACACAAAAGCAAACTGAAAGTGATTTTTATGAAGCAATAACTCAAAAGAAAATTTTGAGCAAAGAGTATAAGGAGACAATTCCTAGCGCACAAAGTGTTAGTGGCAGGAATTAAAGAGAGTAAACATCAGAATACATAGTAGAAATGTTCAGTTATGCCAGGACAGAAGGGTACAGATGCAAGGACATTGCATTGAAAACTGCAGAGGCAAAACAACTAGAAACAAGCTAAATATCCAAATTAGGGGAGCACTTTAATAAATACGTTGCATCCATGCTGCGGAATAATCTTTCGACGCTACAAAAGGTGAAGATAGCCTTATACCTGATAGGGAGAAATGCCTACAAGGTGATGAAGAGAAAGCCTTTGGCGGGACAGCATCACTCTAAAACCAAAGACCTAGCACGGCCAATTCCAGGGACAGCAAGTGCAGCCACCAGGTCCAGACCTGGTGGTCCAAGGCCAGCCTGGCCTCCGCACTCAAAGCCGTGACTCTGCATCCCAGCAGGTGCCTCACACCTGACACCTTCTGCCTAACACACACACAGTGAATAGTTAGATGGATAGATGAACGCACTACCAGGTGAGCTGTACCTAACAAGATGGAGCAGAGACAAGCACAGCCCTTCTGTCAGCAGAAGATCGGAACCAACGGTCTGCTGTGTGAAGTCACTTGTCAGTCTTTTCTTATTAAATGATTTCCCTGTCTCTTGCATGCAAGAGGTTTGTCCCTCAGTTGTTAATATACTTTTAAAGCCTAACACAAAGTTATCCACAATGCACCATAAGAGTGTTCCTTTACAAGGAGGAAAATAGAGAGTATTCCTCAATGTCGTTCTTTAGTTCAGATATCAGCATACAGAATTAGTCAAGATGAAACTTCTATGCATTAACTGCTATTTCAAAAAACCTGATGGAAAACCAAGCTTAAATAACTGTCATCTTGGTCTTCTAAATGTATACCATTCCTAACATCAAATCAATTATTCTTTTTAAAATATTTTTTTAGCTGGGCCAGCCCTGCCCCTGGGCATGCTGAATCTGGACATGGTGACAGGTGTCTGTAATCCCAGCAGTAGGGAGGCAGAAATCAGGAGAATCACTATGAGTCCAAGCTGTGCAGGGAGTCGTTCCATGAAAAAAAAAACAAAAAAAACTTAAAATATTTTTTTTAAAAAAGGTAAGAAAAGAGAGATAAGAACAAAAATTTAAAATTTCTTGAAAGCAAGCTGTAATACTCAATCATATGTAAAATCTTATATATCTGTTAATCTCAGCAAAACATTTGACAATATAAATAAATATCAACCATTGATAATCAACTATGCTTGTTTTGAAAATCTGTAACATGTGTATTATTGTATGTTACTCTGTTTCTGAGTTTTTTTCCTTGCTTTTGTTTATACTCTCCAAAATAAAATAAAACTATAACTAAAAAGACAACTGAAAAAAGAAAATAGTATTATTCACCACTGTTTTTCGAACATACAATTTTTTTGAAAGAACACAAAATTGGGCCAGCCAAATAGCCCCTCAGATTAAAGTGCCTCCAAGCAGGCACAGGGGCCTGGGGTTCAATCCCTGGGCCTGCTATGCCGGCCCCGCCCCCAGGGCGCTCTGAGACTGGCAATTGAGACTAGGCATGGTGGCACTCACCTGTAATCCTTGCTCTTGGGAGGCTGTAAACAGGCAGATCGCTATAAGTAGGATCTAGTAGTGAGACCCTGAATACCCTATAGACCCTTCCCTAAAATCTAAAAAAATAAAAAAACTTTTAACATTAACTGCTCTTTTCAGAAGACCAGCAGACAATGAAGACAACAATATGCAGCGTACTATTATAACTGTCCTAGTACCTTTGTGAAACTGTTTCATTGATATTTTTTTCATTAAATGAATAAAAGTTTAAAAAGAAAAAAGAAAAGGCCAGCAGAAATCAATGATACAATTATCCAAACTATTCTGCATGTAAACCTAAATATATTTTTCCATTCTTTCATTTGTCCTTTTCCTCATCCCAGCTTTTCCTTCCTATTGTAGAACTTGTTGTACCTTTTATATTTTCATTACTCTTTCTGGTTCTCACACTAGTGAAATTATACAATGTTTGCACATGTGGTCTGATTTATTTCACTTAAAGTCTCTAGCTACACTCATTTATCTACAAAAGCTGCAAATTTATATTTTTTTAGATGAATAATACTTCATTGTGTAAAAATACAATATTTTTATCCATTTCTCAGTTGATGGGCATTTGGGTTGTTTCCAAGATTTAGTTATGGTTCTTTACAAGATTTTGCTATCACACATTGTGCTGCTATAAACATAGGTACACATATATCACTATGATACAATGTTTTCAGTTCCTTTGGGAAAATTCCCCCCCATCTTTGACAGGTGTAGACAAAGGAAGGGGTATAGAAAGGAAGAATTATGATGTGTGTGTATGGACAGTACAGTTGGGATAGATAATGCTGTGCTTCTACATAATTCTATGAGAGGCAAGATTTGCACTAATGGTAGTTGGACAGAATATTATGTTGGCTTCTAGTACTATGGACAACCATAGTACTAGAAAATAACAAGGTAGAAAATATTAATTATTGATTCTTTGATGTAATTTAGGTATAAAAAATAAGATATGCAAACAGATACACTCTCTTAATTTACTGATAAGAGACATCTGCTATAATAATGTCTGTAAGTATACTATCATGTATGCACCTTCTATGATACCAAAACATTATTAAAACAGTTTGCAATGTATTAATTTACCAAATCCATCTTGTCAAGGTATCTTAAAACTGTCTCATTGATATTTGTGTCTCAATAAACCAAAAATAAAAAAAGATTTAGTTATGACAAATTGAACTGCTATAAACATGGGTGCACATGTATCATCGTAATATGATGATTTCAGTTCTTTTGAAAAAATACCTAGGAGAGAAATAGCTGGCTTCCATGGGACCTCCAATCCTAGGTCACTGGAGACTCTCCATACTGATTTCCATAACAACGGTACCAGCCTGCACTCCCACCAACAGTAGAGGAGGGTTCCTTTTCCCCACAGCCTGTCCAGAATTTGTCACTGGTTGACTTCTTGATGATAGCCATTCTTTCTGGTGCAAGATGGAATCTTAGCATTGCTTTAATTTGCATCCCTTGAAAGAACAGTGATATTGAACATTTTTTCATATATTTATTTGACATTGGTATCTCATCATTTGTGAGATACATATTCATCTCAGATGCTCATGTTTGGATTGCGTCTTTGAATTTTAACAGCAGGATTTTTTCACTTCTTTATATATTCTAGATAGGAGTCATTTTTCTGACAGCATGCTATAATTGTCTCCCACAGCATGGGTTTTCTTTTCACTCTGTTGATGATTTCTTCTGATGTACAGAAAATTTCAAAAAAGATGAGATCCCAATGCTGGTTATTTGAAATATTTTCCATACAGTTCAATTTTTGTTCATGAACTGTTTACCTTCCCCTGTGACCCAAAGGTTTCTACCTACTTTCTCTTCCAGCATATTTAGATTTCAATTTTAATATTTAAATCTTTGATCCATTTTGACTGTAATGTTGTGCAGGGAGATAGGCATGTGTCAGCATATGGAAAGCCAATATTTTCAGCACCATTTATTGAAGAAGCTATCTTTCTCCCGATGAACATATTTGACCCTTTTGTCAAAGATAAGGTGACTGAACCTGCTTGTTGTTATGTCTGTATCTTCTAATCCGTTCCATTGGTCCTTGGGTCTATTTTTATGCCAGTGCCATGCTGATTTTATCACTGTAGCTTTCTAGTATAATTTCGAGTCAGGGATATGATGCCTCCTGCCTTTCCTTTGTTGCTCAGGATCTTTTTTGCTATTTTAGGTCTTTTCTGGTTCCAGATGAATTTTAGGGATGTTTCCTCTAGACCTGTGAGGTCTGCTAATTATATTTTAATTGGGATTGAATTGGATCTGTATAACAATTTTGGGAATATGGTCTTTTTACAATGTTGGTTTTCCCTATCCAGGAGCAAGGAATATCATTTTCTGAAATCCTTTTCGATCTCTATTTTCAGAGTACTATAATTTTCAATGTATAAATTTTTACATTCTTTGTGAGAATGATTCTTAAGCATTTAATTCGGAGAGATGTTATTGTGAAAGGAATAGTTTCCATAATTTCTCTTTCAATGCATTCACTATTTGTGTACAGAAATGCTATTGGTTCTTGAGTATTAACTTTGTATCCTGCCACATTACTGAATTTGATTATTAAATCTACAAGTCTTTCAGAGCTTTTGGGGTCTTCTACGTACAGTACCGCACCATCTGCAAATGATGATAATTTTACTTTTTCCTTTCCAATCATTATTCCTTTCATTTTTTTCTTGTCTCATTACTCTGATTAATGTTTCCAGTCCTATATTGAACAGTAGCAGTGACAGAGACATCCTTGCCTTGTTCCTGATTTTAAAGTGAAGTCTTTCAATATTTTCCCATTAAATATAATGATGGCTGTTGGTTTGTCACAGATGGCTTTTATCAGATTGAGATAAAACCCATCTGTTCTGATTTTCTGCTGTGTTTTTATTGTGAACGAGTGTTGGACTTTGTCAAAAGCTTTTCTTGTGTCTATTGAGATAACCATATAATTTTTGCCTTTGGTTCGGTTGACGTGGTATCCTACATTTATGGTTTTGCATATATTAAACCATCCTTGCATTCCTGGGATGTACCCCACTTGGTCATGATGTGTAATGTTCCTAATGATTTGCTGCATTGTTTCTAGTATTTTATTGAGTATTTTTCCATCTGCGTT
The DNA here is from genome assembly GCA_004027165.1 of Ctenomys sociabilis. Lineage (NCBI taxonomy): Eukaryota > Metazoa > Chordata > Mammalia > Rodentia > Ctenomyidae > Ctenomys > Ctenomys sociabilis. The sequence goes on from PVKA01002240.1 coordinate 77,094, forward strand.
CATTAGGGACACTGGTCTGTAGTTCTCCTTTTTGGTTGGGTCCTTCTCTGGTTTTGGCATCAGAGTGATACAGGCCTCCCAGAATGGGTTTGGGAGAAGCACTTTCTTTTCAATTTCTTTGGAGAGTTTGAGAAGCATCCACATTAAGTCCTCCCTAAATTTCTTGTATAACTGAGATGTGAACCCATCAGAACCTGGGCTTTTCTTTGTTGGCAGGTTTTTTAATTACATTTTGAATTTCATTGGCTGATATTGGGTTATTCAGAATTTTTATATCTTCTTGATTTAGTTTTGGTAGTTCATACTTAACTAGAAATCTATCCATTTCTTCTGTATTTTCTGTTCTATGAGAGTAAAGATGTTTTTATTTTTACAAAGAACAAATTTATTCTCTAATTTTAGACTTACTTAAGTGTAAGAAACAAGTGATGTGTTACAGACAGAAGTTGGAAAGTAATAACAGTTAATATCAACTCAACCGATATTTGTAGTATAACTTTGGATGTGTTCATCTTGTTTCTTGCTTAAGAAGTCAATAGAGGATTTCTTTATAAGAAAAAAGTACTTTTGCTCATTGTAAATAGAGCCCTTCCCATGTCCCACAACTGAAGGCAACACATATACATACAGGTACACAGTGAGCATGACTGTACAGCTACCTTCAGATCACCTTGTCTGCTGTACCTGTTTCTCTATAAATGCAGCTTTATCATTTCATGCGGTTTTCATTTCCTGGGTTGAGTTTCTCATGCTTTCATCCTTTGCAAGTCAGTTTCTCCTGGAAGAAGCTCACCTCTTTTTTTTTTTTTTTTTTTTTTTTTTTTTTTTTTTTTTTTAGGTCTTTTTGAGACAGGGTCTCACTACACAGTTCAGGCTGGCCTTAAGCTCACTTTGTAGCTCAAGCTGGTCTCGAACTCACAGCAATCCTCCTGCCTCAGCCTCCCGAGTGCTAGGATTACAGGGCTGCGCCACCACGCCCGGCTAGCTCACCTCTTAAAAGCGGCTGAAATGGCCATAAAAGCCGCTGAGCTAGACAGTACCAAGTTCGATGTTGTCTTCAGTGCTGCCCACATGCTCAGGTTTTGTTCCTGCATGTTGGTCAGAGGTCTCTAGAGAAAAGCCACCAGCCTTCTCGAGGCTCAACAGCTTGTATAATCCAGGAGCTATGCCAGCAGAGCCTGAAGTACAAAGCAGAGTGGGCCCCATTCCTGGGATGATGCTTCCCTTGGGGGCAGTGGCCTCCCCTTCTGCTTACTTCAGGATTTCATTCTCTTGAGATTCATGTTTGGTGGAACTGTTGCCATGTGCTGAAAGAAGTTGGCAGGTGAAAAGACTTTTGGCTTCCACCTTGCTTGGAAAGGTGGGGTCTGCACAGTGGCTAATTGCCGAGAGTAAAGATTTTGGAAATGAATATTGATAATCTTCTGAATTTCTATAGGATTTGTAGTGATTTCACCCTTTTCATTCCTAATTGCATGAATTTGAACTTTTTCTTTCCTTATTAAATGAGTTTAGCTAGGGGTTTGTCTTGGTTACCCTTCTTTCATTGCTGAGACAAATACCCAACACCCAAAATGAAGGAAGGAAAGGTTTATTCAGCTCACAGCTACTGGAGGTTTCAGTCCATACTCGATTGGCTCCAAGGCGGGGTGGTACATGGCAGAGGGCAGCAGTTCATGGCAGCAGAAAGAGCAGAGCAAATGGGAGGAATAGGGGCAGCAGTGGTTGCAGAGAGCAAATCTGTCTCTCTTATGTTGCCTGCTGGCTATCTGCCCCAGGCTTGGTGGAACACTCAACACCCACAGTCCCCGAAGTACTCAGGACTATAATCCCAGCCTTGGATCATGAATTAATCACAAACTGAAGAACTGTGTGCCTCAATGACTGCATGAGGCTTTGTGGGGGACAAATACACACAAACCATAACAACCACACACAGTGTCACTGCATGACTGGTTCCCTGAATTGGTTTTCATTCGTGGTGCATGAAGCCATAATGAATGTGGTACATGCAGCATCTCTGTTAACTCTGGCACCAACAGATGCTGTGCAAATCCTCAGAGGTCTTCGTGTTATCTTGTTCAGTGAAATTCTGTATCATTTGTAATGTATGTTTTAACTATTTTTTATTCTCTTTAATTTTTTTTAAATTACAAGAATTTCATTTAGTACCAATTATGTATGTTCTGATTTCTTATCTTGATCCAAAACTTATTTTGTAGTAGAAAAAAATGTACTCTTTGGTATTCTCAAGTCTCTAAATGACTAAAACCTTCGTATTATGTTTCCTTCTGGTGATGTAGTAGGCTAGGGTGGGGTGTTTTTAATCACAGCCTCCCAGCACCACTGTGGACTCTGCCATGCTGACTGATGTCACTTATATTAGGTGCTTTACTGCTTAGCCATCCTCATTCCCAAGAAATGTTTTCTCTACTCTTCAATTAGAAATCAGGTATGAAAATGTGCCTTTTTTGATCTATAATACAAGTATTTTAATGGCTTCTTTCAATAAACCGTATTATTCTTTCATCACTTTGATTGATCTAATGTGAAGCATTCAGAGAAATAGGATGCCTGTGGAAAATAAATGAACAATAATTAGTGCCATCTATATGTGGCCACTACATAACTCTTGTCCAACCCAGGAGGACCCTGGTTCCCGATACACTATACTCCACCCAAAGAGCGGGAAGAACAGACCCCTAGAGAGGGAGAGATATCAGAGCTTGTCAGGTACAGTGTCTTCTCAGTTGGAAATCTATCTGTACTTGGCTTCTGCATAAACTGTAGGACCAGAAAAGCCTGCCCCAGTGTGAAAAACCATCACTTAGCTCCAAAAACCATTCTTAGAGAGGAGCCCTTGCTGCAACTTTGAAGCTCTGGTTATGAAGAAGCAAAATGACCAATGTCTTCCTCAGACGATCCCCAGGAGACATGAGAGCAGCGGCACCCGCCGAGCACTCCGCAGCGTCCTCTGCTTACTCCTACTTTACATTGCTCTCAGGCTTATCATCCTGTCTTCTTCTAAACCTGCTGTGATTTAGAGCAGCAGTGTTTTGACTTTAGAGGAAAACTAATTCCTTTCTCTTGGAGTTTAAAATCAAATGTTTATTATAGAAAAGCCAAAGACTCGGGCTTACAGCCACAAGTACTTCCTGGGCCCTGTGTTCTCTGCTGATGAGTTCTTCAGTAGTGGATTACTGCTCTCCAGCGACGATGTCATATTCATCTGAGTTCTTAGCTCACATGCTGAGCACTCAATAAGCATTTTCCTTGATGAAATTTAAGACACTTCCATTGGAGTTTTAGAAACCCTGTCATCATTAACTAATTGCATAATAAAACATCACTAGTCCAAGAACTTTAAATTACTGACAGTTCAGCTGTTGGACTGGAAGAGTGGGGCCTTGTGGAAATCCTTGCTGCTGTCTTTAATTCCCAGTTATTTTCCTCCCACACACATTGCACCTTCTTCAGGATACCATCTTTGTCACTATTTTTCCAACCATGTGTAACATCAAAGGTCCTAATCCAGATTATACTTCCATCCCTATTTTATGAAAGATCCCAATAGATTTTTTTTAATTTTATCATTCATTCAAAATTAGCTATTAATAATTAAAACAAAAATGTTTCCACATCTCAGACCTTGGACTTCTCCAAGCAGCACTACAATATCATTGTTAGCTTCATCACTGGTCCCTTACATGAACTGGGTATAACTCTGTAGTCTTCCTTCCCTTTATTGAAAGAATATAAATGGCTTTATAAAAATCATGTTATGGGGCCAGGGAGATGGTTCAGTAGAATAAGCGCTTCCCTGGCAGGCGCAAGAGTCTGAGTTCAATCCCCAGTTCCACCAAAAAAAAAAAAAAAAAAAAAAAAAATCACATTGATTCCTTGACTTATGCAATGTCTCTCTACCCCACAATGGTCACATCCTACCCTTTCCCTTCATGTCCTGGCCTGAGGACAACCCTAGAGACAGCTGTGTCTCTATACCTTGGGACCAAGGTTACTTTCCACCCAAAGATTTGGTAGTGGCTTAGCCAGCCCCACAGGAACCTAAACAGTAACCGCTCCTTTCTGTAACCAGCATGTTACCTAGGTGCCAGAGACCACCTTCCACCTTTAAGAATAAATGTATGGTAAACTTCAGATTTAGATAAACTTTCAGGCTCTTTAAGGCATGCCAAGAGAATTCTCAGGGTGACAAGCTCTGTTGAAAGCAGCCATAAAGGGAAGGCGCCTGTGAATCCTTCCAATTATATTGAAATCTCTACTTCAGATGCCTTCGCAGTGAAAGCACCCATTCCTAACCCCAGAAAAGTGATTTGGACAGTGTTGGTAGAAACATGAAAAAAAAAAAACCAAAAAACATCAACTAGCAATACATACATTTTCCAAATATCATTTTATTTTCAAAGAATGTATACGGCATTTCAGGATTTAATAGGCATGAGAAGTTTTGAAAGAATTAAGCTTCCTTTGTTACTTATGGTTGGACATGTCAGAAGCAGAGATGGAAGAAGCTTGCTCATTCCAAATATTCAGCCTATATTGCAGGTTAAAGTATTGGTTTTCAAAATATCTTTTTGTTATTTTTATCCTTTTTATTTTTTCTTCACCTTAGGTAATAATCTGAGTTTTTTCCTTGGGAGAGAAAAAAAGACATCCTAAGTCAGTTTTTAAAATCAGCTGAAAGGGCCAGGCAGATGGCTCAATAGAATAAGCACTTCCTTGCCAAGTGCAAGGGCCTGAGTTCAATCACTGGTTCCACAAAAATAAAATAAAATCAGCTGAAGTAGGGCTGGGGAGACAGCTCAGCAGTCTAAGCACCTACCTGGCAAGCATGAGGCCCCAGTCTGATCCCAGGTACCACATGCTGTGCAGGTGCCAGAACCCCGGGCACACTCTGCATGCCTGTAACCCCAGCACTGGAGTGGCTGAAACAGGAGGACCGCTATGAGTCCGAGATACATAATGAGACCCTGTATCGATAAATACAATAAAATAATGTTTTTAAAAGTCAGTTGAAGTAAGTGTTTGTATTTATCAGGCTTCTCCGGAAAGATAGAATCAATCAGATATAAACAGAGAAAGGCGGCAGGAGAACTCGCTCCTGCAGTAATGGAGACCCAGCCCCAGGTCAGGCCACCGACAAGCTGCAGGCCCTACACTGCCCGCGCTGAGCTTCGCTCCCAGCCCGAAGTCCTCAGACCTAAGGACAATCACGCTGTGCTTCTCAGCGCAACGCCAAAACCCTGAGCGCTCAGGGCCACTGACGGAAGTCCTGGGCGTTGACGTCCTAAGGCCAGAGAAGACGCTGTCCCAGCTTTAAGAGGGGCACAGACCAAGAGAGCATGGAAGCTGCCTTTGTCTGCCTTTTTTTGTTGTTCTATCCTGGCCTTCAGCTGCTTAGGTGGAACCCTCTCACGCCCACACCAAGGACTGGTCCTCCCATGCAGCCCCTCAGCCTGCTTGCCAGTCTGCTCCACAGCACCCAGAGGTGGTGCCTTGCTGCTTCCAGGGCACCTGGCACCCTAACACCCTCACCACTATGGTTTCCTCTGCCCACTGTATTACAATGCGATGCCATCATTGCTTGGTTCTATATCCCAAATTTCTCCTTAATGTAACCAGATTTTGAGACTTGATGAGCAACATTCTATAGTAAAGCTGTATAGCTGCCTGTTGATGGTGTGTAGAAAAAAATAACAAACATAGTAAAAGAAATTCAGGGAAATTTTTTTTTACATGCTTTATAGCTCAGCAATACTCCATTATAAAAATACCACATCTTTTCCATCCATTCCACAGGTGACAGGCATCTTGGTTGGTTCCAAGATTTGGCTATCACAAATTGTGCTGCTATAAACATAGATGCATACATACCACTATCATATGATGTTTTCAGTTCCTCTGGAAAAATTCCCAGTAGGGGAATAGCTGGTTGCTTTATCTTGGTCTTAACCATCCAGCAGAAATGTATAAAAATGAGGTATAAAAAGTAAAGCCATATTAACATGCTGAGCTGTAAAAGGCTCAAGTCAACAACTTCTGACACTGCCAGTCCTACAGATAATCCACTACTATTATGGACTACTGGACTATATTGGAATATTTTGCTGAATTCATGTACCTACAATATTTAAATGGCAATAGAATACCCATCCCTGCAAAACTAAAGAAAGAAGAGGATGCAAATAAAGGACCATTTCGTATCTGTGTATACAAAATAGTTTGGATAGATACACAGCTACCTTCTCTTAATTCAATGAGAAGAAAGGTTTGTACTAATAATATTCGGACAGGATATCATGTCTGCGTCTTGTATTATGAATAACCACTATGAAGACAACAATATGCAATGTATTAATTATTGAAGCTGTCCTATTAATTGGTTTTGAGAAAAAAAGATTTTGCATTCTTTATTTGTTGCAGTATAGTTTCAAAACAGAGATTATAAATAGTGTGTATGCTTCAAACATTAAAAGAACAAGTTCTGAATATAAATAGACAAAAGATATAAAATATTTTCCCTGAATTTATTTTTTTGTATTTATCAAAAAATTTAAAGGGCATTTGCATGAACTTGTTATACATTGGTACTGCAGTTCATGAATGCTTTTGTTATAAAACAATTTGACTGCAGACAGGAATATTTTGGAAGATGTTTTTGTTTGCAAGCTCTGCATCTTGTGACAAACACAACCAACATCATCTTTCCTATGCATATACAAACACAGCTGTCTTTTCTAAAATCATAGAAAAAAATAAGTTCATAAACACAGGTACCATTGTATCACAATCTTCAGAAAAAATTAAATATGCAATATATTTTGGAAAGGAGAGAGAGAAAAAAAAAACACACACAAAGACACAGTATAAAAATGACTCAAACTACTGCTTATTAGAAAGTCAACAGCTGGCCATAACTGACCTTGCTGAATTGGCTTCCAGACAGGATTTCAAACCAACCCGGAAGTTGACATAATAGTCAGCAAGGGTTTCTCTTGAAATCTGCTATACTGCCTACACGGGTGCCAGCTCTCACGACTGCTAGAAGCTTTCTCGATTACAGGACTTATTACATGGTGCACACCAGCTGGTCTATAATGACATACTAACACGCTGCATGCCTTCGTTACTCTCCTTGCCACTGAGACACAATACCTGGTAGTCTGGAGATGAGTCAAACCTTAATCTCACACATATGTCATTGCCACTCTGCCTATGAACCAAAAAGTGGAATCCAGGGTGGGACAGAGATGTTGCCCAAGTCATTCAGTCTAAAATGAGACCGAGGTCCAGCCAGATAGTTCAGCGGACTAAAGCGCCTGCTCAGGCAGAGGGCAGGGGCCGGGCTTTCCATATCCAGCCTGCTGTGCCAGCCTCGCCCCCGGGGCGCACTGAGATGGCGATCGATTGCAGGCGCATGCCTGTAATCCCAGCTCTTGGGAGGCTGAGAAACAGGAAGGATCACTATGAGTCCGATCCACGCAGTGACACCTGTGCCAAATACATAAAAATACATAAATAAAAAACAAAGTGAGAGAGAGAAGACACTGGTTCTCCCCTGAGTTTCCAGGTGAGCAAGAAGAAGCAAAATCTTTGTGGCTTTTTTATTTCTTTTGTAAAGATCTGACATCCTGGAAAATTTAGTTTGCTCTGTTTCATACTATATTTTATGGCTTCCTGGGGAAAGAAAAAAAAAATTAAATCAAGTTAGCCACTTGATCTTTGAAAAATTAAGCCCTTATGCAAAGGGTCAGGGTAAAGATATCTTTCTTGAGAATTTACTACAAAATCATAACAATTTCCTATTTCTAAAAATACTTACCTTCAGCTGGCCAGATAGTTCAGTGGACTAAAGCACCTACTCAGGCAGAGCACAGCCTCTGGAGTTTGATTCCCAGCGTGCCATGCCGGCCCTGGCCCGGACGCCGGGTGCGCTGTATGGCAATTGGGCAGGGCGTGGTGGCGCGAGCCTGTAATCCCAGCACTTGGGAGGCTGAAAACAGGAGGAGCACTAGGAGTCCAAGTCCGGTCTGTGTAATGAAACCCTGTACACCCTGTACTAAATACAGAAAAATAAATAAATAAATAAATAATAAATAAATAATAAAAATACCCATCCTGTTGCACAAGGACCTTTGCAGAATGAGAAAAACAGATGTAAGGGTTGATCTATTGTGAGAACTTGCAAGTGTAGAAGCTCATCTAGGCTGGCTCAGCAATCCTCCACCCTGCCCTGAAGCGGACCTGCCCTGGAGCTGCTCCTCACTGGACAGCACTAAGGCGAAATGAGGAAGACCAGGGGGTTTCTCGTTCCCCCGAGGAGCTCCAGTCTTTACCTTCAGCTTGCATGCTATCGCTGGCTTCTAGCATGCACACTTCAGCATCCCCTAGGGCCCTGCGGCCCTCGGGCGTACACTCATCTGCCTTCTCCTGCAGACCCACTGGCCTCCTGAAACGGGTGTGCATGGACACAGCAGTGAGCTCCAGACCTGGGGCTGAGCCCTTCGGTCTCCAGGGTGCAGCCACCACTGCTGCACGCTTCCTCATCCGACTCTGTGGCTGACCACTGTAAGCCAATCCTCTAATTTATTATCCACTTCTATATCTTGAGGCATGTCTGTTTCTTTAGTAAAACACTGGCTGATATCTTGTTTTGTGTACTAAAATATTTATTGAGGGGAGGAAGAAGTGATTAAAAAAAGAAAGGAAGGGGAAAATGAAAACAAGGCTTCTAAAAATAGAGAAGAAGAAGAGTTAAAAGGAAAGGAGGGCCATGAAAACAAAGAAGAACTAAGACATATTATGTACAGGTGCAAATTCCCTGTAGTGCACATGGCCATTATGTACGAGAAATACACACTAATCAAAACGTTATGATAAATAATCTTGTGTTGAAAAAGTCAATCAAAGACAGATGAAAGTCATAGACAGCATACATACTGCAGAAACAGCCTTATCAATGCTAGCCACCGGGAGGATGGCATCTTTTTTGTCTTAAATTCAGATGCCAAAGTATTTAATGTCCAGAAGCCTCTAATCTGACCAATTTCACATGCTTACATCTGGTAATCTGAGCTACTGCTTTGAAGACATGTTGTATTACATATAACAGCCACTGTTGAATTCCTATCTTATTTTTTAAAATTTTGTGTCATTTCTATTATTTTTTATTCTCTTTCTTAAAAAGGTTTTTAAATTCTGCTGAACACAACTCAGAAGTAGAATGATAAATCTTGTGAACTGGCAATTGTGAAAGTTAATTTCATGAAAATTTAGAAGGATAGCTCATCCTGAAATGTCCTGCATTTGTGAACTGAACTGTGAATCTGGAAATTTAAATATACTGGAAATCAAAGGCAGATAAGATATAATCAGCATCTGTTATGGTTTGTACCTAGTTGTCTCCCCAAAGCTTCATGCTGTGATAGGGCAGTGGGCTTCTAGATTGTGAGTAATTCATGATCCAGTGCTGGGATTATGGGGGTGAGTGCTGCTGAGATTATTGGGGTGAATGTCATGCCCAGCATGAGGCAGATAGCATGCATGCAGTATGAGGGAGGGAGAGAGGTTTGCTGTCTGCCCTGTTCCTCCCTTTGTGCTCTTTCTGTTCTGCTGTTTTCTGCCACCATGAGCTGCTGACCTTTGCCATGTTCTGCTCTGCCTTGGAGCCAGCTGAGCATGGACTGAAACACCCACAAATTATGAGCTAAACCAACCTTTCCTTCCTTAATTCTGGGAGTGGGGTATTTTGTCCCAGCAACAAGAGAAAAGCCAACTTCTTTCCCTGCCAGACAACTGATGCTGCACAGAGAAACCTCTAAATGCACATTCCTCCACTCAAAATAGAAAACTGTATCCGACTGTTTAGGCAGAAAAGCAGGAAAGGAATCTGCAGTTTTTCAGAAAATGTAAAAACACTCAACACCAGTGCGGAAAGCAGGTAATTTTGGAAGAATCAAAAGATAATGTGGCTGTTTCTCTGATGTTTGTCATAAATTGTACCTCTCATGCTAAATTGGTATTTTCTATTTTCACTATAAAAGCTATTTTTAGAATTTTCACATGCCCATATAATTTTTAAAATATTTTATTACTTTGCACAACAAATATATTAATGCATGGTCCTCTTAATATTTGGAAGAGTTAATCAAAGGAAACAATTCTCAAAAGGGTGAGAGACTTTGTAAAGTTTTTTATATGCAACTAACATCAGCAACTAGTATTCTTTGTTGAAGGCACAGCTCTTATAGTCGTTAGGGTCATACAAAAATAAATTAAATTTCTACAGACTCGACTGCAACCCTGGGATATTCACTTGATATTTCCCTGTCTCCATTTAGGCATTTATAAACCAATTTAATAATATTCTTAATTTACTTCTAATGTCAGGAGTCTCAATTAATAGCAATAAATTAAACTAATCTTCTTTGGTTAAAAAACTTGATAATTAGGCATCACTGTGATGTGCTTAATTTTGAAAATATTAAGATGTTAAAATGATTAAATCTGCGATCTGTCCAAAGACCTTTCCTTTAACTTGACTAATCACAACATACTTTAACTTTTAAAGTGTATATGTGGCTTTTATTTTCTTTTTCTTTCTTTCTTTCTTTCTTTTTTTTTTAATTTTTGTTTAGTACAGGATCTACAGGGTCTCACTACACAGATGGGACTCATAATGATTCTCCCATTTCAGCCCCCCAATTTCTGGGGTTACAGGTGTGCGCCACCACGTCCAGTCTCAGACCCCATCTCAGTGTGCCCCAAGGTCAGGGCTGGCACAGCACACCTGGGACCAGACCTGGTCGCTGAGCCTGCCTAAGCAGGTGCTCTCATCCTCTGAGCTATCTGGCCAGCTCTGAAAGTATATATGCGGCTTTTCAGCATGACAAAATCTCTTTCATTTAATTAAAGTTGAATATACCAAAATAGTCTCACATAAATTTGCAACTTTTTATATGTCAGTTTCTACATTTGCACATTGCTTTCCTTTGTAATTTTATTATTAGTAATTTTATTATTATAATAATTATTATATTAATTATTATTATTATTATTATTATTGTATTTTAGGGAAGGGTCTACAGGGTGTACAGGGTCTCACTACTAGATCAGACTCACAGTGTTCTGCCTGTTTACACCCCCCCCCAAGAGCTGGGATTACAGGTGCACACCACCACGCTCAGTCTCAATTGTGTCTCAGCTTGCCCTGGGGGGCTGGGCTGGCATGGCAGGCCTGGGGATCGAACCCCTGGTCCCTGTACCTGCTTGCAGATGCTTTAATCCATTGAGCTATTTGGCCGGCCTCTTTTGTTTGTAATTTTACACAAAGCAAATATAATTAAACTAAGAATGTTTATTCTCTTAAAAAAAAAACCACACAAAATGGCATGTTGCTCCCCAGCCAGAGCCTGGAGAAAAACAACAGCAAGGCTGGATGTAATTGGCCACAGGGGTCTCAGAAGTCTGGTCTACCTGAGCCCTGAACTGAGCACACATTGCACATTTATTGAGAAGCTTAGAAAATACAAAGGGCAGCACACAAGTAGCCCTTTACACTGCATGATCCTGATCAGTCACATATTGCAGTTATCCTAAAACTTCAAAGTACACAAGACTCCCTCCTCTGGCCTCTTAAGACAGTTCTGAGAAAACAGCTAGGATAGTTCTGTCCCGACAGCCTGCCGCCGGAGAGCATCCTCTTCCTCGTTTTCCTTGGACTTCATCCTCAGAGATCTGTCGTGAATCTTGCAGCAGCGGCTCCTCAGTTCACAAGATTAATTCTACCGTTTTGGGAAAAACGGCCATGTTCACACTGGCATGGGAAAGATGCCCACGGTGTGTTTGTCTCCTGAAGCAGAGTTCACAAACAAAAACAAAATTTGGCCAAATGTTTCTGTTTGGGAAGCAAAGCATTCACAAACAAAAGCATTTGTGAACCAAGGTACCTCTATATGCTGATCATATTTAATCAGAGCCTAAAATATCTTTTGTCACCACATAACCATGAGAGTCTCACACCCATGTTTACTTTTTAGACTGTTTCCGTTGACTAATTATTAATTTTAATTTTATGAGTTTATTGTGTTAAACAAGGAATACTTAACAGGAAAATAATCACAAAAATAAAGTCTTGCATTTTCAGTATTTATGGAGTGTTTATTAAAAAGCTTCAAATTTTTCAGCATTGATTGGGTTTTCATGTACAAAATCTAAAAAAGAACAACAAAAATAAATTACTATGTGAACTACAATGAAAATGCCAATAGAGCTCTACAAAAAAATCTTTACTTTGATTAAATTATTTAAATAATTAGAAAATGTCAATAAAGTAAAATATCAAATGTGTTGTAAGTTCCTACAATCGACACATTTTCATATCAGCTATGTGTTGCTTATAACATCTAAGATAACATCAGAACTAAAAAAGCCTATGTGAGCTACCATGTAAATACAAACCCAAGTCTACCTCAGAAATAATCTTTGCTTTAGTTGTCATATCCAAAGTAGTCTTCACACATGACATCTGCATGTTCTACCCACAGGTAGAACAGTACCCTCCCTCTTCCTGTTCCTCCCCCCCCACCTTGCAGACATTGGTGACACATGCTCAGCATTCCTTCACTCTGTGGCAGACCGTTCTTGTCACCTTTCTTCTTGTTTTGTTGGAAGATTCCTACTATGTAACAACATGCACTTAGCAGGAAATATCAAATATGCAATGAGTGCCTAGAGTAGACATCAACTTTTTCACCGCAGCTGTTTACTCACTTACAAAATGGAAGAGAAAACATCACCCATGAAAAACTAGCTGAACTAAGATGAAAATACCAATAGAACTCTACAACAAAATAATCTTTGCTTCAGTTCCTTCACACCAACGGCAGCCTTCTCATTCAATGAAAATTGCATTCTCCATACAAAAGTATCACTTACACTGATCACATGTATGATTTGTTTTTTATTCTTTCTTGTAGGACACAGTTGACATTTTTCTGTCCTACTGTTGTACTAGGTCTTTGGGATGCACTTCCCGTATGTGACCCACAATTGTTTTGCACAATTTTTTTTTTTCTGCTCTGAATGATCTCTTATGAGTATCAATCCCAATCTTTTGAGAAAATTTCTCAGTGGCATCTTGTACTTGCTATTTTGTTTGTAAACTATGAAACTATTTAGGATGTTTACAGGTTGAGGATCAAGTAAAATGCAACCATTAGCCAACACTTTGTTTTTATTTATTTTTGTTTGTTGTTTTTGCAGTACTGGGAATTGAACTAAGGACCTTGCACTCGCCAGGCAGGCACTTATGCTGCTGAGCTATCTCCCTTGACCTAATGCTTTGAGTTTCCAGTGCCTTCATAGTCACTGCATAACTCATCAACAGCATCTACTCTGCTTTGGGTTTTGTTGTCAAAATTTTCCATCTCAGGCTTTTAATTTGTTGAGGTTTCCCTATCAATATTTCCATTATGGTGCAGTGTTGACATGAGCAGTACCAATTTATTTTTCTTTGCCATATATGGAGCCAATGCAAATCTTTATGAAATCCAAAGTTTATATTATACAATTCTGTTTTTAAACTGCAACATTTCACTTGGAACTTCTGTGTTGTTCCTTTGTATAGTTCCTGTGCTGGTCAACTTGTGCTCAGTTAGCAAATATAACATTAACTGGAAACCAGGAAATCAACTGTGGAACATCATATTCTGATTAGTTTGAGAGGTAGGAGAACAAGTATGTTCACTATATCACTCAGATTACTCTATATGAACGGTGACCTGATGGCTAAGTTCCATGATGAATATCTAATTGAAAGCCTAAGAAGTCTTGGCATCGACTTCATAAATTTGCATTCCATAGTTTGATTCCTTACTTTTCCACAAATATTTTACATTCCTACAATTACCATGAGAAATCCTTGCTAAGTACAACAGCTGTACGAATGCTTTTAGTTCAGCTATTAAGGTGTAATAATGAATATATTTCTGGTGGCTATTGGTGCACACAGAACCCTTTAATTGTATCTCAGCCTTGGTACCTTTCACAGTATCTTGTAGCATTTCATGAGTTATAATTCCAACATGGAATGGCAGTGCTGGCATTCTAATAGGTTTCACCCCTGCCAAGATGCTTGCTATGTTCCAGGGTAGTTTTAACATTGGCCCATTCCATTTGGTTGTGTGACAATTTTTAAACATCTTGATTGGTTAAATATGTACTCACATTGTTGTCTTCTTTGTCATGTAACCCAAAGGGGTCTGCATTCTATGTGTCTGTGTCAGCCAATTCTCACTCCATCACTGTCACGAGAACATTGGCTCTCATGGCCAATATCAAAGTCATCACCACCATCACCCACTGCCTTAGTTACTCTTCTCTCACTACTCGGACAAATACCCAACACTCAAAGTTAGGGAAGGAAAGGTTTATTTAGCTCACACAGTTACTGAAGGTTTCGGTCCACATGCGGCTGGCTCCAAGCAGAGCGGCACAGGCAGAGAGCATACATTCATGGCAGCAGCAAAGAGCAGAGAGTGCAAGGGAGTGGCAGCCGCTCAGGTGGCCAGCCGGCCTCTCTGCCCTCCTTACACTGCAATGCAGAGTATCTATCCCAGGGCACTCACACCCACAATACCAGCATCGGATCAAGCATCAGTCACAAGCTCCAGAAGCTGCCCCATGACTGCATGAGGCTTTGGCAGACAACTGGACACAAACCGTAACATTCACCCACTCTACTCTTTTCTTATGAAAACACGTATTTTATCATCTGCCTCATCCATGCATTAATAATCTAATGGTTCACTTTTGCCTTCTAAAACTTACAAATCTGACTTTTCATGTGTATGCAATTGGGCTACATCTACCAAAAAACTCAAAAGATAACTTAAAAAACAACATCCCAGAGTGGTCTGGTGTACCATACCCTCTGTGATATTCAGGTAAATATAGGCAAAAACTGTTCCCCCAAGCATACTGTAGGTGTAAATGCTGGCTTAACACTTTTGCACACGTGCACACCTCTCGCCTTTCACTGCACTACTGGGTAAGCCCAAAGGTTGCTTCGTTTATCCTGCAGGGAAAGGGGCCGAGACACACAGCTGGCTGCTGTTACACTGGAGTACAAATTTCAGCAGAAAACTAAAGGGTGTGTATGTGGCACGCTCTGTTGTTTGGAGGGATACACGAGCCTTAGATGCTGGTCTCTTCCATCTGATTCCTTGCAACGTGGTGCGAACATGTGGGGGCTCGCACAGCTGCATGTGGCACCATAGGAGTGCCAGCTACAGGGCTGAAACATGGGCTCACGATATGTGGGGGCAAGCTTCATCTCCACTGTGTACGAGGTGGAAATGGATCGATGTTAGCCCCGGCAGCACTTGACTGATTAAGAATGAGAGTACGTAGCACCATACATCTCATCCAGTGATATAACAGAAAAAAAAATAAATAAATAAGTCAGCTTTGTTTATATTTTAGCACTGGACCACTTTCCTAATATACTAGACTTCATTTTGCCTATTGCATTTCCCTTCCTTACCCTTATATTCCCAAATCATCAGATCCCCTTCTGAGATAAAGTAATAATGTGGGGGGAAAATAACTGCCTTAAAGTGAGCTTTCTAAGGGCTGGTGAGATAGCTCAGAAGACTAAGCGCTTGCCTAGGTAAGCACAGGGACCAGGGTTCGATCCGTGGCACTGTACGCCATGCCAGCCCTGCTCTCCTGGGTGTGTGGAGCCAGTCAATCAAGGCCAGGGTGGTGTGTAGCATGTGCCTGTAATCTCAGCGCTGGGGAGGCTGAAAACAGGAACTCACCACAACTCCAAGCTGCGCAGTGAGATCCTGTAGCAAATACACCAGTAAAAAAAAAACTGAGCTTTATATAAAAAAATGACATAAAATATCAGTGCAAAGAAAGAGATAATAAATAGAAGACCTAGGAAAGCGTGTGAGAGTAGGTATTCTGGGGTGCTCCCTGTCACTTTCATAAGGAAAGTCAGGAACTGTCAGTCCAGAAAAGACTATTTCTGTGAGTTTGCCATATTCCAATAATGGAGCTAGGAAGCTGGCAAAATTGGCCTTTGCTAACTGAAGAGTTGCTTTTTCTGGAGGTTTTACACAATCCCTGCATGAGGACAGCCTGTGTCCCCAGCCCCAGCCATTTGCGCACAGCTGTGCTTATTATTAGGCCAGCCTGTTCATTTCCTTCACCATTAACCTAACTACATGTCCTTGCCCATTAAAGCTCTCCTCAAAACATTTGTTAGAGCCCTAGGGGAAGCACAAAGTTTGATCTGGTCTGCATCATCCGCATGAAGGCTTCGTGTTGCGTGTTGTCCTTGTAGCCCTCATCCACTGAAAGGCAGGCAAGGAAGAGGATAGACCAGAGCACTAAATCTGTGTGAAAATCAGACTGTGAAGAGGCCAGATGCTGTGCTGGGGAATTTCACACTATAGAAAAGATGGTGAGGGAGCTGAGGAAGGTGCTTGAGCAGTGACTGTAATATTCTATCTGCACCCAGAGAAAAGACTCAAAACAGATTAGAGGATGGGGAGTTGAAGCAGAAAAAAAACTGACTTAGTTTTGTTATTGATACAGTGATGAGGGCATAAGATAAGGCATCAGTACTAGAGATGCAGAGGAAAGGACATCAGGGATTGACCTCAGAGAGGGAGCAGTAGGGCTGGCCTCAGGTGTGGGGAGATGAACAGCAAGAGGTTGGGGTCACAACCACAGAGAGATTACACCCAGAAGGCCAACTCAGGGAGGCACAGAGCGACGGAGGGCCTCACAGAGGGGTCAAAGGCTCCACAGGAGGGACAGGAAGGAGAGGGGGGAGCAGGAAACTTCCTAACAGAAGGAAAGCCTGGATCCAGAGCCTGGGGGCGGGGGTCTCAGCCTACAGAACAGATCTCAGTGCTCCTCTGGGAAAAACTTGGTAGTGATCCTGAAAGTTACATAAAACAAACAACAATGAGTTGTGATTCTGAAAGAAAGGTTGCTAACCTGCCACTAATTAAAACAAGGAAGACAATCGTCAATCAAATATGCTGAAGGAAAGATTGAGTCATTTTCCTACTCCCGTTTTTGAAAAGAATTCAGCAGAATAACCACGAAGCAGCTGTCAAAAGATATCCAATCAAAGACTCCAGGAAGTATGAGTCACAGGCTGAGTCCATCTGCTGACAAAACTGTTGTACTATTTCTATTACTGTTGATGCACTGTGTTGTTGTCAGGGCAGACTTCATGAGCCTGCTGAGAGGCCCCTGCTCCGAAGACCCTGAGTTTGCCTACATGGTCACCGCCTTGAAGGGCTTCGATCCCCCACAGCTTCAAAGTCTTCGTCGTTTTTGCACGTGTGCCATGGTCTTACCTGGCCCCTGGCCCCACAAATTAGACAGTGTTGGGGGCTGAGGAAGCTGGGAAATTGATCACCTGTGTGTAGGCAGGACCAGGCCTCGGCAAACTATCTATCTCAGTCCTGGATAAACATCCTGTCTGGTGAAGGTCAGCTATTAGTTTCTGGGCAACCTTGTGTCACATATTACTAACTTTGCAAAAATATAAATAAAGGAGCATTTTGCTGTAGGAGTTGGTCAGCCTTGCCCATCCGGCAGAGCGGCAACCACCTGTCCCAGCTTTTGTCTTCTTGTCTATCTTTCTCATTCCTACTGCCATCTCTCCCCAGAGTAGAACTGATTGCAGTGAGACCAACAGATCCCTCCCTGTAACCTAGCTGGCTCCGACAGCTGCTCCTCCACTGGGGACAAGAACCAAAAAGAGCCAGGAAACAACACTAAATGCACAAGAACAGGCAAGTCCTGGATGTCAGAGTATTTCTCAACTTTTTAAAATTTGGAGCTGCTGATAATTTGTCATTCTCAACAAACACATACTCTCTTACCTAATACTCATTTCATAAATAAGTCTTATTTTTCTAAAGAAGGTCCTCCAAATTATACCTTCAACCTTCAAACCCACTAACCCAGCACCATGGAAAGTATCCTTCAGGGTTTAGTTCCCTGGAAGCTGGGAACAGTTAGAAAATTACTCAGACTCAATTGCTTCACGTCTGTCCAACTTGCGGGCATTTCTCAGTATCTTAGCTTTTATTTGTGCAGAGGCTGGGGAGAAGAAGCCAGAGGCTGGAGAAACACAACTTGGTAGATTCTTATCATTTGCTAAGAGTTCCATAAATCTAACAGAATGTGGAGATGTCTGAAAAGAAGAGATGCTTATATTGTCTGCAAGTTTTGAGTGAGAAGCAAACCCTGTACCTTCATTTCCAACCTGCTCTTCTGTTCTGCGCTCTGTTTACTTGACTAGTCATGTCCTTTTCTTGTCTTGGATACAGAGGGCCTTTCAAGTGATGGGAGGACACTTCTCTGTTGTGAATTCCCCTGACTGTGAGCTTGTTATGGTGGGGAGGCCAAAGACATCGCCTGCTCATTAATTCAGGCTTGGAGAAGGTTGGGTACAGGAGAGCAGAGTCAAAGCTCAGATCTGTGTGACCTTTCTGAGGCACACAGATCTCTCCACCTACTGGAGTGACAGCCCCTGCATTCAGGCTTATGCAGGCAGAATGCTCTCTCGCCTGCCTATTTCAAAGCCAAATTCACAGTTTTTCCATTTTTATTAAAAAGCAAAATTGTTCCCTTCAGTTGGTAATATTGAAAAAGTGCTCACTGTGGTGTGCTATTGCTGTATTTACCGCAGTTAGTGTATGCAAAATAAAAGAATATACGAATCCATGATTATACTGTGACTAATTTTCCTCAAGAAACTGATTACAAATAAATTCTGAAGAATTTGAGAAGATAGCTAGTAGCTCAAGGAGTTCCTTCAATATATTAATTTTCTCTTAGAAAAGTTTTTAGATAAGGCTTGAAATTAGATTCAGATTGCAAATTACAGCTTTGTATAGGCTCCCCACCGCTAGCTAGTGAAGTCCTCCGGCTTTTGGGTAATGAAGGGATTTGGCTTCCCATAATAGGACTGCAAGAGCCTCACTTCCCACTGGCAGGATAATGGGACTGCAGCCAGGAATGCAGGACCCCAGTGTCTGCTCTTTGCCTGGGTCACCAGGAGAGATGCATTAAATTCAAAGAAAACACAGTGTTCCCCCTATGTGTTTCAAGTTTATTCTACAGCCTGCTCTCCACCTTGTCTTACCCACCTCTTCAGATGCGGCCTACAAAATTCTGTTTCCCTTTCTCTGAGAAGAATTAACTTTCTGCTGGTTCCTGGCTCCACGACTCACACTCCAAGGCCTCACTCCCTAACCACTGTTCCGGTGAGTCCTTCCTTCAGGCGTGAAATGAAGTTTCTGTCTGTCCAGGGGTCTGAAATCTATGGCACTCTGCTTGAAGGCAAGCATGGGGTGATTAAATGCTATGCATGTGCCTTCTTGCACATTCAGGAACAGAACAAAAGCTGTCTAGCTGTGCTCAGCTTCCCTTTGTAAGTTGAACGTACGCCGAGGACCGCTGGAGTCCACGCTCAAATGGCAAACCCACCAGTGGGAACTGGTGATTCAGCCACGCATCAGCTTTCCTCACGTACTCCCCTCCTGGAGTTTTCTGAATGGCCTAGCCCAGTCTCAATTAATTTTACTGCTTCTTTTGGTTACTTGGGATGGAGGCTGAAGGGAGGGATGTAGAAAAAGAGAGTAGGTTTCCTAACAGTTTTTCAAAATTGCTTGCTGCATGTGGTTTTCTGCTGCCCTTTCTGCTGTGTCTTTGAGTGTTTGGAAGTAATTTAGGCTGCACTGAGGCTGTTTTGTTTTCAGAAGCCCCTGCGTTTGAAATGCAAATCTCAACCATCAGCAAACTGCTGGCTCCCACTGTCTTTCTGTCTTTTCCTAAGGTTACCTTAGCAGGGCCCTTGATGCAGATTGTGCAACCAGAAGCTTTCATGTTGCAAAAGCCCAGAAGGCTCCTCGTCCAGCTGGTGGGTGAGAAGGAGGCTTAGCACAGTTAGCTCATCTGTTTCCGTGTGTGTCGTGTGTCGAGTTGTCCCCCACACCCACAGCCCCATGCAGCTTCTAGAGTTCATGATTAATTCATGATCCCATGGTGGGATTATGAGTATGAGGGCTACACCTGCCTTGGGGTGGATAATCTGCATAGAAATGTAAGGAAGGGAGAGAGGCTTGCTCACTTTACTCTATGCTGTTTCTCTGCCACCTCAATCAGCTGCCCTCTGCCATGAGCCACTCTGCCTTGAGGCCAGCCAAGGATGGACTGAAACCTCCACTAACTGTGAGGTAAATGAACCTTTCCTTCCTTAATTTTGGGTGTCCGGTATCTTTTCCCAGCGATGAGTAGCAGAGACAGCCAACCCCTCTTGCTTTCAGTGGCATCTATCTGCTATCGAGAGTGCACTGCCTGGCACAGTTCACGTCCTCTGGCTTCCCATGCCTACTGCAGCTCTGTTCCTTGTTTTGCTGCTTGTGTCTGTGCCTGGTAGTCCAAGGCTGAGCTCCAAGGAGTCCAGCTTAGCTGCAACCCAGGAAAACCCTCTCAGTCTTTCCCCCTTTTTGGTAACCCTCTCTCCACGACATCAAGTTAGTAATGCCTTACACAATTAAAAAACCGGAGATTGCCAAATCCTTAGTCACAATTTAATTTAAGCTTGCCACCCTCTGATAGTATTATAATAATTTCTTTGTCTAAGACTAGAAATTTTCTCTTCTGCATTTGGTCACACAGAAGGATTTCTATTACTGCTTTCCTCAGGCAAGATGGGCAGGGGAAAGGCCCAGGGATGGATGTAGGACATGGATGGGCACAAGCTGTGCAGATTCTGGGTTACGTGGTAACATCCAGAAGAGGAAGAAAACAACTAAAAAGATGATGACAACAACAAAGCAAGCATTCCGGTGCCAACAGCCAGCCCTCCTCATCAACCGCCCCTGTGTGGGCTTGCAGGACACACTAATGGAGCAGTCCAGAGACCATGCTGGGAGATGGGGGTGAACCTGGCCGTGTGAACCCCTACAGACCAAAGCCCTTCTGTGTACCTGATATTGCTGCAAGAAAAACCAGGGCTGACCTGCCGCTCTGTGACCAGCTGACCACGCAGCGGCAAGCTGGCTGCTGGGGACCTTTCCCATCCCTCAGGAAGACAGAGACCTCTTCTGCAAGCATGGTTGCTCTTCCTGTCCTCAAAACCTCAGCCAGTGTCACCACATAAGACCTTGCCAAGTGCTGAACTCATAGTCTTACTCTACCTGTGTAGTCATTACACTTGTGTTCACATTATAATAACTTCAGCTGGAGTTATAGCTCAGCAGCCCAGTGCCTCCCTGGCAAGTGTGAGGTCATGAGTTCAATGCCTGCTATATTAAAAATCATAATTTCATAAATCTATATTTGATTCACTATTCCAGATTTTTAATACATTTCACACTTCAATAAAATGAAAATAAATTGAGGGCTTAGGTCATAGGATACAGAGATAATTTGAAAATGAGAGTAAAACTCCAGCCAGCACAGTGGCACATGCTTATCTTCCCAGAACTCTGTGAGGCTGAAGCAGGAAGATCATAAGTTCAACCCCAGGGTGGGAAATTTAGCAATTTAGTAATATTTTGTTCCAAAATAAAAAATAAGAAATGGACTGGGGAATGTCTCATTGTGAAGGCCTTTAGCTCAATTCCCACAACACAAGGAGAGAAGTAGGGGAAGGAAAAAGGGAAGAGGGGGAGAAGGGGAGGGGAAGGAACAGGAGGGGCAGAGAAGGGGAGGGGAAGAGAGGTACAAAGGAGTAGAAATGGCCAAAATCTGTGAGCAAAGAAACTCAGCCTTTCTAGTCAGTAAAGATATGTGCTTTAAGCCAGTGGTACCTTTTTCACTTACTAATTTTGGAAGAGATACAAAAGAATAATTAAACCTAGTTAAAACTAGTGGTGCAAGCAATGGGTAATTTTACACATGCAGTTTGGGAGATGAACATATTTATCACAAAATGTTTTGATATAATGTATATTAAAACAGAATTATCTTTATGATGAAAAAGCCACATGTATATATTTGTTTTAAGATAGTTCTATTATTTTAATTATAAAATTATTTTAATATTTATATGTTCTCTATAATAATTTTAAGATAATATTCAAGGAAAATGCAGTGATCAACTGTGTATTAATTCGTAACAGCCAATATATCATTATATACCTACATAATGGAATTCTAATCAATCATCACAAATTATGATTTACAAATATATATATCTCTTCACAAAGAAGAATAAACAAAGTGTTATTTAAAAAGGTCTAAAAACAATGTATAAAGTAACAAGATTCCTTTTTTTTTTTTGTATTTTAGGGAAGGGTCTACAGGGTGTACAGGGTCTCACTACTACATTGTACTTAGTGATCCGCCTGTTTACAGCCTCCCAACAGCTGGGATTACAGGCGTGCATAACCACACCCAGTCTTAATGGTGGTCTCAGTGTGCCGCAGAAGCAGGGCCAGCGAGGCAGGCCTGGAATCGAACCCCTGGTCCCTGTGCTTGCTTGCAGGTGCTTTAATCCACTGGGCTATTTGACCAACCCTAATAACAAGACATTTTTAAAAATACATGTGTATGCCAATGTATGCTCACGCCTAGTACTCTAAAGCCAAAGGGAACAAGGTTGAGGGGAGGTTATGACCGTCCCTTCCACGTAACTTTCTTTCCAGCTGCACAAATTAAATCAGGGGTGCGAAAAATGGAGAAGTTTACAGTGACAACAGCAGCCTCTTCAAGAATTTGACTCGAGATACCCCAAAACAACTGCTGATGAAACTGAGATCATATGAAAATCCAACATTTTGTAAAATTAATATGTACCACTCATGAAAAGAAAGAACTGAGGAAAAACAATCAGGATAAAAGAGAAGTTTCTAGCCCCGGTCATACACCTTGCATAAGGCACACGAACCGAAGCAAAGCCTCAGCTAAACCGTAAGATTTAATGGGCTGCAGAAATACTGGCACTAGCAGCATTGTTTAAATAGTTTTAGATGAGAATTCTTTTCTTTTTCCTGAAAGTCCTCACTATACCTACTGCCACTTCTGAACTAGCAAAGGCTGGTGTGGTTGTCCTTGCCACCTATTATCATGGCAAAGACAAGAACTTCTAGAAACTACAAGTTCTTCCAGGAAGACTTCATGCTGGTGCTCACTCATCTCCTCAGCAGCCAAGCATGCCTGGCCCGCTGGAGGAGAGCTGAGCACTATGGTGTTCCCGTACAGAACGATGTTAGGAGGAGGTTCTTATGGGGTACTTCACAACCTGAAGGCCTGGCTCCTCCTTCCCCCCTCAGTCAAAATCAAAGAACATGAGGCCCATAAGCAATTTCTGATGAAGGTTTCCAAACAATCTTTTTTGTTTGTTTGTTTGGTTTTTGGGGACGGGCCTACAGGGTGTTCAGGGTCTCACTACTAGATCAGACTTGCAGTGATTCGCCTGTTTACAGCCTCCCAAGAGCTGGGATCACCACACCCAGTCTTACTTGCCATCTCAGTGTACCCCAGGGGCAGGGCCAGCAAGGCAGACCCAAAGATTAAATCCCCACCCCTGAGTCTGCTTACAGGCACTTTAATCCACTGAGCTGTCTGGCCGGCCCCTGCAAACAATCTTGATGCATGTATGAGGGTGGGAGCAAGAAATCAATGACCACTAAAGAAAAAACACTCTTTTCCATGAGCTGCAAATCCATACTATAATCTGCACACATTGTTGTGCTTCATGGTTTAGAAGGATATCTCTGGGGCTGGAGAGATGGCTCAGTGGAATAAGCGCTTCTCTGGCAAGCGCAAGGGCCTGAGTTCAACACCCAGTTCTGCCAAAAAAATTAGAAGGATATCTCTGGTTCAGTGCAAAGAGCTGGAGGTAGGCATTTGATATATGGAGGCCTCTGCAGGCCATCCAGTATACATAGATTATGTTTCCATCTAGTTAGCCAAGCAGCAAGTTTAAGAAAAGTGACAACACTTGGTTTGTGAAAGTCACCTCTCGTTCTTCCCTAGAGCATTCACAGAACACGATAGTCTGTAAAATGCATGTATCTTCACATACACGTATGCACGATTACTGCAAAATCCCGAATGTAAATCTTCGTGCTGCCTGGCAGCTGATATTAAAAGGTTTCCGTGTTCATCACTGAATTTCTCACACTGACACTAGTGATTCATTAATATTAAAGAGACCTGGAAAAAAAACGAAAAAGAGACCTGGAGTATCATATTAGGTAATCATCCCAAAGACTATCTTTGGAAGCTGTCAAGGATAGACCTGACTTCTATTTTTATAGCTTGATGTGCACCATAGTCTGATTTGACTAGTTTTAAAAATATCAGCCCCTCTTTCACTAGCAGAAAATTATCTGCTTTAAGATGCATGCACTCGCCAAGATAAATATCACCTGAGGAAAATTAATTTGAATTGCTACTTTTGAGAAATACAAGTGGTACATATACACCTTCTTGGTCTCCAGGTAGGACAGCTAAGTTTTTAAAAGCAAAGAGTGCATCCTCTGGAGGGGTTTGTCTAATGTAACTCAGAACAGAAGCGTATCGCCTTTCCTCTGGCAACCCGTGGGGCTCTTCTCTTCCCAGGTTCCTCTGGGTGTGCGCACATCTGTCTGTACAGGGACTCTGTGGTTGTGGCCTTGGGTCCTGCTGTGGGACAGGGGTGGCAGGGAGATTGCTTTGGAGCTCAACAGAAAAAACAAAACAGCCAAAGTCAGGGTCCATATTCCCAGTCCACTACACAGGTACACAAAGCATATTTAAGATCTCTCAGTTAGAGCCCATATTTATGGTGTAAGTAAACATTGCCAGTCATTTCCAACAATAAATCAAGCATTATTGAGTGGCTATAGTATATATATACGGAGTTCTGCTGCACCCCATGAGAACATTTAAAAGACGAAAATATGAGCGTTCCAGAAGCCCTCAGCCTGGCTGGGAAAAGAAAACAGAGACACTAAATACGAGCTGATTGTCAAAAGGAGCCAGAAAAATGTGACATTTGTGGAAACTGGGGCAGGCTATGTAAAGAAAATCTTATAAAAGGTTTTTTATTTGACACCAGGCAAAAAGTCCAACTTTTCATATCTCCTATACTCCTTCATTCTCTTTGAGTTCAGTTTCCTCACCTTCTAGAGAATAATTCATCTATTTCACACAAGCAGAAGCCAGACCAGGGCTTAAATCTTCACTTAAAACTCAAGATTATTTCACTGCTTCAAAAAAGAATTTCAAAAGAAGTGTACTCTCTGAACAAGCAAGGACTTTTTTTATATAATAGAATTATAAAAGGATTCCATCCAGTTTAAAATAAACCAGCTGTATTACACAGAAGAACTTTAACACAAGCGCAAGAGCAAAATTAGAAAACAAGGCAGATATAGGACAGATTCATTCTAATTTCTCTTATGTGTGTCTCTGTATAGCGCTAATAATTTGTGTTTTGTTCTGTTTTTTGGCTTTGGTACTGGGGAACTGAACAGTGGACCTCGGGCACACTGGGCACACACTGTGCCACTGAGCTCCGGTCCCACTCTGCTAGCTTATATGTGAGATGAAAATCACTACTATATTAAGGCTTTTAAACAGAAATGAATTTCTGCTTGGGAATACTTGTCTCATTCATTTCCTGATACTCAGAGAAGGTGTAATTAGACACTATCTTAGTCCAAATCAACAAAAGCAAAGCCACAGGTAGTGATTGAGTTGCTAATAATCAAAGAACAACCCTAGGTCCTTGAAGGCACAGTGGGCAAAATAAAGGCAAAGAAAGCAGTGGAGCAGGGAAGCCAGGCCTCACTGTGACCTCGCAATGAGCCCTGGAGAAACCCAGAGCCACCCAGTGAGTGAAGAGCTGGCCAGAATGCTGGGAGGCAAAGCTTCATAGGGGTCAGCATGACAGACAAAGAAGGGGGTCGCTGGCCAGGGCCACCTCCCTTCACCCTCTGTGCAAGGCGCACTCACTCCTTACCAATAATAGTTCAACCCTTTCCAGCCCCATGGTGACTTCTGGGTCTCTCTCTCTCTCTCTCTCTCTCTCTCTCTCTCTCTCTCTTATTTATTTTACATTTATGTATTTGGTACAGGGTATTGCTATTCAGGTCAGACTCACAGTGATCCTCCTGTCTTACCCACTTTCCTTGTGCTGAGATTACAGGCGTGCACCACCACGCTGGGTCTAGTGGCCAGCATAGTGCACAGGGGTTCTGGGGCCAGCATGAAGTGTGATGTCAGGGATTGAACCCAGTTCCTTCCGCTTGCCAGGCAGGTGCTTAGACCTCTGAGCTTTCTCCCTGGCCCCTCACTTTCTTTTTTTGAGTTTTTTATTTTATTTTTAAAGAGAATACAAAAAGTTTAAAAATAAAAAAACATTAGAAACAGTACAGAATTTCACTAAACAAAGCATAGGATTTCAACAATGGTTCTTATTGATAGGTTTCTCAGCAGTGAGGTAAAGAAATAAAAAGGATAAAAGAAGCCTTCATTAACTCCAAAGACATGAAGAGGATCAGGGTAGATGGGACAGATCCTCTGGCCTGAGACAGAGAAAGCTGAGGCTTTTATGGCCTTTTGCCAGGGGTGGAGTTCAGTTTTAATTGCATGTAAGGGGCTGATTGGGGTCTCTCCTGTGTGTGGGGAAAGGTGAGAGGAAACTGCACCCAGGGCTGGGTTGGAGAAGAAGGTGGAGGTCGTCTCTGGGAAGATAAGCTGTTGTTTCAGGGGCTGCAGCCGTATTAGATGACAGCCATAATAATTCAGCAGTTCGTACAAAGGCCAGAACTTATGAGTTATGTTACATATTGTAGTCTCCAAATTAGTATGTCAGGTTACCAGATGTGAACCTGTAAGATTGGTTTAAAAAATAGAGAGAAATAGATGAAGCATCAACTGCTCCTTTCAATAGGCCAGTAGAAGTCAGCAGTACAATTATCCAAGCTCTTCTGTGTGTGTACATATCCAGTTCTTTTCCCCTTCTTTCTTTCCTCCTTTCCCTCATCCCAGTCCTTCCTTCCCTTTAAATAGCTTCTTCCCGCTTCACAGCACTCATTGTGCCTTTCAGATCCTTTTTATTCTTTCAGATTCTTACAGTAGGGAGCAATACGATGCTTGCATATGCGAGTCTGATTCATTTCGCTCGTTGTATTGTTTTGTGCAATTCCAAAGGTATGGCCCTGATCAATGAAGGACAGAAAAGAAGGCATTGCTGCTAGCGCCTTCTTGAGGAGCCTGAAGAAGGCATGCGAGGGCTCGCCTGCCAGCGCTGTGGCACACCACATCATTCCCATGCCTCTGGCATCCCTCTTAACACCTGCTGACAGTAAATACTCAGTAGCTATTGATTCAGTGAGTTAGCAAGTGCCGTGAGTGACCTCTGGCTTTACCAGTGACCACACCCAAAATTTCAGGCCTAGTGCCTGTAATAAAGAGATGTCCAGATCTTCATAGCCAGAATCTGTCAAGATGTTTATGACTTGGGCCAACCAGGTAGCTCAGCAGATTAAAGTGCCTGCTTAGGCAGATACAGAGGCCAGGGTTTGTTCCCCAGAGTGCTGTGCCAGCCCCACCCGCAGGGTGCTCTGAGATGGAGATGGAGACTGGGTGTGGTAGTGCACACCTGTACTCCCAGCACCTGGGAGGCTGAAAACAGGTGGATCCAATCTGTGTAGTGAGACCCTGTAGACCTGTACCAAATACATAAAAAAGAGATTTTTTTATAGAAAAAAAAAAAAAAGGCCTTTACAGATGTGATTAAAATCAAGTAATAAGGACTAGAGAGGTAGCTCAGTGGCATAAGTGCCTGCCTGGCAAGCACAAGGTCCTGAGTTTACTCCCCAGTACCAAAAATAAGTAAATAAGTAAATTTTAAAAATGATGAGATTAGCCTGAATATTGCATGTAGGGTCCATCTAGTTGCACAGGCCTTACTAACACAGATTGGGGTTCAAAGGGGTAGGTAATGTCAGAAGGACTCCATGCACCACTGCTGTTATAAAGGCAGAAGAAAGGATGTGGGCCCAGGACCAGAGATGGCCTTGAGACCAGGAAAGGGAAAGAAAGATTCCTCCAAGGCCCTGAGAGGGAGCAGAGCCCAGTGGGACCTGAGACAGAGTTCCTCCCTTACAAACGGTCAGACAGTGAATTTGTGGTAGAGGCCAAATCTGTGGCAATTGTTATTTCAAACATAATATAACTAATAAAGCGTTGAGGGAAAATGAGACTGTTTGTACGAGGCTGCTCTCTCCTCCTATCAGAAGCCTTAGTTTATTCTCACCACACAACTGCATCTTTCAAGAAATGCAGCACTAAGCTAGGCTGTGGTTCTGATTCTGCTTGTACAACCTTCCTAATTAGTTGCAAAAATGAAAAAGTCTAATGTTTAACGGTGCACATTTAAAAGAATGTCCAGTGGGTTAGGAAGGTAGCTCAGTGGTCTAAGCACCTGCCTGGCAAGTGACCCACATTTGATCCCCAGTACCTCATGCTGTGCTAGGCATGCTGTCATATGCTTGTGATCCTAGTGCTGGGGAGGCTGAGACAGGAGGATCACTACAAGGCTAAGCTGTATAGTGAGGCCCTGTACCAAATAAATAAATAATTTTTTAATTTTAAAAATAAGATAGAAAATAAAAAGAATGCCCCGTAAAAGAGGTGAACTTCTGAAATGACAAGGGAACTTTCTCTGTTTTCCAAAGAAAACAGAAATGGCGTGTTTTGTGGCTAGATGATGTAGGAAAAAAACACTTCATGAGAGGGAAAGCGGATGCATTCGGTAAGAAATCTGAATGGAAAGAAAACTTGGCCAAACTTTGGGCCTCATGTCTAGAGAACAGATGGGGGAGGCGATAATTTGTGTAAACACAGTTGGCACAAACATCTGGGCGTCACCAAGGGTAGCAACATCTGATGAGCTATGTTCCTACACCCTCCAATATTGAAACCCTTTGACTAACTAGAACATAATTGTACTGACTTGATTACAGTACTAGTATAAAAAGAAATACAGGGAACAGGACTAGATACCAGGAATGCGTCTGCAGGCCAATGAGGAAGAGAAAAAAAGCCAAGATAGGAGGAAAAAGAATTTCAAAATGAAGCCTCTAGTCCAGTACAACTGCTAAAAGTTCACATTAATTCATTTGAAACAATAGCCATTATCCCTGGGGGTTTTTGTTTGTTTATTTTGTGTGTATGTTTACTTATTTATTTAGTATCAGGGATTGAACTCATGACCTTGCACTCGCCAAGCAGACACTTATGCCACTGAGCTGTCTCCCCAGCCCATATCCTTGGTATTACAGAGATAATAAGAAAGTAGGGGCAGGAGGATCTAAAGTCCCAAGGAGCTATGCACCTAAGAAAAGTACAAAAGTTCTAGTGAGGAAATGGGTAATGTTAATGCTGATGGATGGTATAGTATTCCTTAAAAAAAATTATAATATTGAGATACTTGACTAACAAAACGAAATGGCTTTGACAAACTTGGAATCTGAATAAAAATACTAGAAAAATGATCCTTGCACATGATGAGATGTACACTTTAGTTTCTGGAGAATGTACAAGACAGAAATGATGAGACCATTCATACATGGGGTTTTAACTGAACAGCAGTTGTTTAGGGACCGTGCTGTGGGAGGAATGAAGGACAATGTGTTCTGTCTGAGTGCTGGATTGTGTCTGCAGGCTGGCATCAGTTATGGAAGTCAATGTCCTGAAAGCACACTTACACTTTCGCCCTTGGAAATGAATCAAACGGGTAATGAGGAAGACAGGAGCGGAGACATTGCGGAATGACTCCAGGCTGCCTTTTTATGATCTAATGGGCTTGGGGGGTTAAGATACGGCTTCAGAACCTCTGACCTGTGTATGTCTCATTTTTCTCTTCATGCAATAAAGGCCCCAAGTGGGCCCTGCGGTTCCTACAGCTCCAGACTTGAAGGGGACGCTTGTCAGTAATAGCTCTGTAGTATTCTGCTGATCCCAATCTAATTTTTTTAACCCAGGCCTCAGAGTGACAATTCACCAAGTCTTCATTTAGGATTTGAAACTTGCCTCTTTCTGGCCGTGAGTTTTTTCACTTCTCATTGACTCATGCAGGCCTGGTTCTTGGCCTACGCCTGCATACCTATTTTACAGATGGCTGCTAAGAGTCCAACCTGGCAAGAATGTTCTGGATGAGCCCAATGTTTTCTCCATGCTGAGCATGTACTCCACCACTTCCTGCATTCGTGCCTGCTTCCAGGCCTCGTGCAGGTGTCTGTGCGGGCATCGGTTCTCTGTTGCTTCCTGACAAGGTGAGAGACGGTGCTGGACTTGGCGGCAGGGGACAGATCGGAAGTCTGTGCAGCACTCGCACCTGCGTCCCTGGCCAGCACTCCAACATGACACACGTGAGAGACACATCTGCTCCCAGCAGAAGGGAAGGCTCCTTCATGGAGAAACTGCATTAACCATCACAGAAAGCCGATCACTCAGGTGTAGACACTGGGACTTAGGAAAGCCACCTGCACTCTGGCATTGGGACAATATGATGTTTTCAACTCACTTTCTGCCAATGAAAACTTATCAGCAACAGCTTCTAGGCTTCCTGACCCAGGGAGACACCAATTATCTAGGTCTTGTTCTGAGGTGGGAAAACCCCATACTGTGAGGTGAGATAGACACACAGTGAGGATCACCCAGTGTTGCAGTTGATACCTACACAATGGTAGGGCTTTGGGGCAGAGACTTGATTCTGGGGGCTTCTAGCTGAATTACTATTAGGAGGCAGGGCCTGGTCCCAAAAGGTAGGTCTCTATAGGCATTGCCTGAAGGATTTACTTCCCTGCTTTGAGCTTTCTTTTTTCTCTGCTTCCTGTCATGCCATAAGCAACTGTCCCCTGCATGTCTTTTTCCATGTCATCCTGCACAGGAGATAAGTCTGAAGATAGACTGAAATGTGAGCCAAAATAAGCCTCTCCTCCCTTGAGTTGTAGGCCTCAAGTATATTGTCCCAGTAGTAAAAAAACAAAAAACTGATTTTGGTGCCAGAAAGTGGGATTGTTGCTGTGACACTTCCTGACCATGTGACTCAAAAGCCACATGGAGCTGGTTTTCAGGAGGAGTTTAAAAAGAGGTGGAGGTGGCAGATGGAGGAGCCTGAGAATGCTGGGAGCCAAACTGGGTGAGAAACTCTAATCAGTACTTGGGAGACCACACCGCTGACCACCATGCAGCTGGCGAAGACCAGGCGTAGGAGGTTCAGGTGGGCCTGAGGGTTCCGCTGGCAGCCGGACTTGAGGCCGTGTGTGCGATGCTCTGCTAGAAAATCTGCCTACATTTTGCCATGTCCTGACACTCTGCAGGAGACTGAGATTAAGCGCAGCAGACTAGTTAATCTCATGAAGGGAATTTCAAGGCAGCCTAGCATTGGGACTGTGGCATGGGTATTCTGGGGGGCTTATACCCAAGTTTATGGTGAAAGTCAAGAGCAAATAAGCCATTTTCAAAGTTTTGATTTTGGGTAGAAAGGAAGCTCAGGTAAAGTTGTGGCAGAGGAAAGGTTGACTACTAAAGGATTAGAATTAAAACGAATTGACATATTTTAGACTAGGACAATAGAAAAAAATGGGTTGAAGGCATATCAAGAAACAGCATGTCACCCTTCAAATCACAAAAGTGAAAGACTTTGCTTTGAGAAGAGATCCCTAGGGCTCTCTGCTAGAGAAGAGCAGCCCATAGAATTGATTTCCTGGGATTCAAGTCACCATTCTGAGCCATCCAGGAATTTGAGGCCGGGCTACTCCGAGCTGCCAGCCTAGGCCACAGCGTCATCCACACAGTGCTGGCTTTACTGACATGCGGAATGCAAGAGCTATGGTGTCATGAAGGATTTCACCCAGCGCCCAGCAGAAGACTCAGGAGGCCAGTGCGCCCCTGGGATTGAAAGTACAGGTGAGACCCCAAGAAGTCAGAAAAGCCAGGAATGTGGAACATCTGAAGAAACCTACAAAGAGTGGTGAAATCAGCCCAGGACAGAGACCATGAGGGGTGGAAACACTGACGCTGCTTAGAAGCAGAGACACCCGGCCATTGTGGAGTTTGCAGCCTCCCATAGCTTGTCCTAGATACTAGTCACAGAGCTACAAAACGTAATGGTTTTCCTGTTTGGTTTTGTTCTTGTTTTGGTCTTGCTGGTTTCCAACCGCTGTTCTCCTATTTTGGAATGGGAATATTTATCCTGTAACATAGTATGTTAGAAGTTCTTTTTTTTTTTTTTAACAATTATTTAAGACCTTTATTAATAAGTGCTTGCAGTTTGTTGACGTTTTTGAAAAAATCAAGTTGTAAACTTTTATCATAAATTAAAAATGAAGTTCTTAAAAATCTCAACTTGATCAGATATGAAACAATTTGAAAACCTTTAAAGGTGTATTGAGAAAAACCAGGCTTTTTTAAAAAACACGTTTGTTATTACCAAAAAGAGACGTCTTTATAGGTAAAAATAATAAAAACCCCATGCTGCATAGATAATGCAGATAGTTCTAGTTATCTGGTCAACAGGCAAAAAGCAAGCGCTTAAGGTCTTCAGTTCCAATCTTTTGTTCATTTCTTATTGCTGGAATTTCCTATTCGTTTCTTTATTGCTGGACGACTAAACGGGATGATGGTAGAGACATTAAGCCGGCATTTACTCAGCCCCGCCCTGCTCAGCCTCGGAGAGGATGAATTCTCAGCTGGTGGATCGGTGCTTTTGTCTCTTTGCCATCTTGTGGTTTAGGGTTTTCTGGGCTTCTGCGTCGGTAGTTGAAGCTGAGACGGTACCGACGTTGAGGTGGCTGCTGACCTTGGACCTCATCTCCTTGATTTTCCTTATCTTCTTCATTGCCACCCTCCCTAGGCTGCCTTTGGCGAAGAGGGCCCCTGCGGAATCGTGGTCTGTAACCTCGATACACATTCTGTCTCACGTGTCCATCTTGTTCTCCTGCACCTGGCCGCCAGCACCTCCGTCACTTCTCCTTGCACGGGAGGGTTGGAGCACTGTGGTCCACGCCCGCAGGGTCTCCGCACGTGGTGAGGTGGGAGCCTGCGCCTGCGGTGGGGCCCGCGTGGCCGGGCCTGGCCTTCAGGAGTGCTCTCCATCCCTCAGTCTTTTCCCCGCTCTCACTATGCTGGTAATTGCGTGCAGGAGCCCTGCGATGTGGACAGCGTCTATAATGGTTACGGCCTGCTGCATATTTACTGCCTTGAGCCGGAGCCCCACCGGGGCCTGTGACATCTGCTGCCTCCACACGCTTTTCTCCTCCAACAGCATCCAGCTCCACAGTCTCCATCTCCTACGCTCGAAGGACCTCCCTGGGGTGGTTCTTCTTTATGGCAGACTGGTGTACAAATGCATCTTCCTTGGTGTCATTCCTGCTGATGAAGCCATATCCGTGTCTTACATTGAACCCAAAACCTTCCTTGCGATGACCTTCTTGTCCCCGCCCTGTCCCCCGCCCTGGTCGGGCCGGGGGCGCAGCTCCCTGCTGCTGCTGCCTGTGGTGCCGGGCTTGGTGCCAGCAGCGCTGGGGCCCGGGGGGGGGCGGCTGCCGGGTCTCGGCCTCGCTGCGCATGGTTGCGGCGATGGTGACTTGGGCCGGCTGCGGCAGCTCCTCTGCGGCTCCTCCCGGTGTGTGATGGTAACTAGGCCCGCGGCAGTGGTGGGGCTGCCCAGGGCTCTCTGGGGTCCGCTCTCCGCTCCCGCTACCGATCAAACTGATGTTAGAAGTTCTAAGCTCCCTTTTTCCTTCTACAAGGGCTCATGGCTAAGAGTTTGCCTTAATCTCACAGGACAATTTGAATTTAGTTTTCAGTAATGATGAAACTGTTAGGACTTTGGCAACTCTTAGAAGTGAACCAAATACATTTTGAATAAAATGGTGTTCGTGAGCATTTTGGGGGCCAGAGGCCAAATGCTATTTTTATACTTAGGTGTCCCCCAAAACTTGTGTGCACATAGGTGGGGCTTTTGAAAATGACTGAACAGGGCCAGCCAGATAGCTCAGGTTCGATACTGGCCTGCGGTGCTGACCCCACCACTGGGGCACACTGAAACTGTGAATGCGACTGGGCGTGGTGGCATGTACCTGCAATCCCAGTGCTTGGGAGGCTGAAAACAGAAGGAGCACTATGAGTCCGACCTGTGTAGAGAGGCCCTGTAGACCCTGTATTAAATATATTAAAAATAAATGAATTTTAAAATAAAAGAAAATAACTGAACCATTGAGGCATGTTAGTCCACTGAAGGCTTTTTAGTCATATGTGATGTTGGGATGGAGAGCCGGCGTGGAGTAGGGGTGGGATATCGCCCTCTGGCTCTTCTGCCTTTGCTCTTTCTGCTGCTCGTCTCCAATGCCACAAGCAGCCTCCCTCTGCCATGCCCTTGCATCGTGCAGTCCTGCCTTGGAGCGAGCCAGCCATAAACTGAAACTTCTACAAACTGAGCCAGAACTAACCCATTCCTTCTCACGTATTGTATCTCAGTGATGAGAAAATGACTAAGACCCTAGCAGGGTCTCATGTGCACACAGGAAGAAAAGTGAAGGCAAACGATCAGAAAAACTGGCTCTGGAAGCAGTATTGTCAGGAGACAGCCAAGTGCCTACAATATAAACTTACCTAACGCTGGCAGACAGGAGAGTGGGGAGAAGCCATGCTTACCTAGAGTGGAGACAGAGAGTGCTGTCTAAAGCTAAAACTTCAGAGAAGGGTGTGCTTTGTGCTCATTGTATGGCTAGAAAAACAAATGAGATAAAACCTCTGTAGACTGGGATATAGAGTAGGAGGGGGTGGAATACAAAACTCCTGTTCTCTTTAATCTTTTCAGTGCACCTTGACTTATTGTGCCATTTAGTCCAATTTGTCCTTCATTTAAAACTCTGATCCACACAGAGAGGTACTCATTAGGCAAAGAGGACACGCCAGCGCGGTGCAGAAGCCAGATGTCCCTCTTTGGACAAGCTGGACATAAGCTACCACCTTCACCCCATGAGCTGAGTGCTCCCTGTGAAAGTTTTTTTTTTGTTTTTTTTGTTTTTTTTTTGTCTTTTTTTGAGACAGGGTCTCACTATGCAGTTCAGGCTGGCCTCGAGCTCACTTTGTAGCTCAGGCTGGTCTCGAACTCACAACAATCCTCCTGCCTCAGCCTCCCGAGTGCTGGGATTACAGGCATGCGCCACCACGCCCGGCCCCTGTGAAAGTTTTTGAAGTTGATCCTCCCAACCTCTGGGGTACCATGTAGAGAGAGGGGGTACCATCTGGAGACCTGACAAATACCATCTCTTCAAAGGCCTCTGAGCTGACGATGGAGGAGGACAGGAGAAAGTGGTGGTGACCAACTCCTGGGACTGTGTAGGGAGCCACTGGCTGGGTGCAGTTTTAAGGACTGGCAAGCTAAGGTGAGTCAGCAAATTATATTAAAGCAAGGCTTTACACTGAGTCAGCTGTATTGCTGATGTGAAACAGAAGTGATGCAGCCCCAATATAGCTGGGCTAACAGCGCCTTGCAGAGTCCTGAGCCTTTGGGGGGGATGGGGGGGCATCTCAGTTACTCTTCGCTTGTTGCTGGAACAAATACATGACACAAAGATAAAGAAAGGAAAGGTTTATTTAGCTCACGGTTATTGGAGGTTTCATTTCATACTCAGCTGGCTCCAAGGCAGACTGGCACATGGCAGAGGGCAGCTTTTCTCAGTGGCAGCAAAGAGCAAGAGAGCAAATGGGAGGAGTACCAGCAATGGCTACAGAGAGCAAGTCTGCCTCTCTTAAATTGCATTCAGGCTATCTGCCCCCAGGCTGGGTACAGTATTCACACCCTAATCCCTAATCCCAGCACTCACACCATAATCCCAGCAGATCATGAGTTAATCACAAGCTCTAGAAGGCTGTCCTAAGATTGCAGGAGGCTCTAGGGGGACAAATACACACAAACCCTAACAGGGGGCAACCTGGGTATCAGGCATTGAACTCAGGCACAGTCTACTCCAAACTATAGGCGCAGCCCTTTTCATTTTGTATTCTCACACAGAGCCTCACTAAGTTGCCCAAATGGGCCTCAGGCTTCCGCCTTTTGCTTCAGCCTGCCTACAGTTGGAGTTGCAGGCACACATCCATATCCTAAGCTGTTTGGATATCTTAATACTACCAGAGGAGCACTGGTATTATGCCTATATTACAGGTGAAGAAACTGAAGAGGAAAAGCATTGCATCTATGGCTAGTAAGAGGCAGAGCCCAGATAGAAATTCATCAGGGAAAGGGCCAGCCAAATAGCTCAGCAGATTAAAGTGCCTGCAAGAAGGCTCAGGGGATTTGATTCCCAGACCTACCATGCCAGCCCTGCCCCCAGGGCACGCTGAGATGGCAATTGACACTGGACATCGTGGTACACACCTGTAATCCCAGCTCTTGGGAGGCTGAAACAGGTGGATCACTGTGAGTCCAATCTAGTAGTGAGACCCTAATCACCCTGTAGACCTTTCCCTAAAATACAAAAAAATAAAAAAAAAGGAATGCATCCGGGAAAACAAACATTAAACAATTACTTCAGGGTTGAACGGAAGCTATGAAGATGGATAGGTGGTTTGGATACAGCTAAGTAAAGAAGCTAGACCCAACCTGGAGAGCCAGATAAAGCTAATTCTTCCTTCTCAATTGCTTGGACACGTTTGTTTAGCTTCAACCAAAAGTCCAATGGAACCCATGGAAATCCTTCACCTCTTGGCACAAATTTTGCCTTCTTCATCAGTATTTAAAAGACTTCTTCCTTGATAAACTACTATCTTTATTTTCTTGTTTCAGACATGTGAAGTCGGCTTATCTGGTCTCTTCAAAACCTAATAAGGCTTTGTGATATGGTTTCACTTTAAAATCAGCTACTAACAGCCAGAAGGATGTGACTTCCCAGGGTGCACCAGAGGTCGGCGATATTGAGCCAAAGGAGACTACAGGAGGGGAGCAGGGTAAAAAGAGCTTCTGTGCCCTGCCACTGTGAGCTTCCTTTCCCTCCTATCATTTTTTTCTTCCCCAAAATTAATTTTTCATATTGCTAAGAGATAATAATTGTAGGGCTCAAATCTTGAATTCCCTATGAGCCACTCAGCAGATTCTATAGCAAATACAATTTATTTCTTCTCCTGATAGTGAGAGAATAGCATATGAAATAAGAGATACGAAGCAAACAGACAGAACTGGTCCAACATAAAGTGGCACTTCACACACATGCAAATGAATAATTAAAATTTTCTCAGAGCAGACCCTGCTGTGTATATCAGGCTGGAAAAAAAAATATGTTAGCAATATCTTCTGAAGAAAAAAAGAAAAATGTCTACACTAAAAAATATGCTTGCAAAGAAAACGTATGGATGAATTGCAAGGAAAAAATAACGAACCTATCTTATTTAAATAGACTGATTTTAAATTCAGAAACAAGCATATAAAAATTATATATTGTGAACACATCTCAGGGATAAGAAGCACCACTCTCTACTGTGCTTTGAAGGAATGAGCTACTGCTCTGCAGAGAAATAAAAGCACATTCTGGGGGCAAGCGGGGCTCGTGTAGTGTGGACAGGAACACCTGAGTAGAAAAGGGCCAGGTGCAGTCGATTCCATCAGTAATTAGTGAACATCTTCAATAAGTCATTTAACAGGTATATGGACCTCTTCAGCTACCAAATGAAGCCACTGAATTACATGACCTGGGAGGCCCATTTCAGTTATGAACCCGTGAGGAATTTTCATAGAAGGACTTTAGAAATGTACCAAATACCAAAAGCTAAACCAACATGACCTATTTTTCCCCCTCTATTTTCATTTCTGAGAAAACAGCAGCACACAGACCACAACCATCCAAGTCTCCCCATCCTTCTAAAGAGCTTCCAAGCCTGGTTTTGAAATAGAGATTTTTAAATATAAAAAACCTATAGAGACTAGAAATACAGCAAAAGATGTGTCAATAGCCATCTCTTTACACAACATATAAAAATGATACTTTTCAGATTACAGGGAAAATGGCAGTGGGTCTCGCCACGGCTGATGTGCAGAGCTGTTTGGAGTCCTCAGTGCGGACAGGGGCTGACTTTCCATCTGGATTTACCAGAACAAAAGCCATAAAAGTAAAACAGGTGTTGACCACCATGCAGCTGCTCTGAGCAGGATTTACATTAACCAACTGGCTTTTCATGTTTACTTATGAGTTTGCCCAAGGCCCAGGGCAAGACACTCAAAAGAAGTGAGCCTCTGCGGTCACTGGTCCCTGCTGAGGCCTGTAATGGGAGGTGAAGCCCTGAGGCCTCAGGACAAGGCCACAGCCAAGGACACCTGGCTGCAGCCTCAATTAGCGAGATAAAGACTAACTGCAGGCATCTCACTCCTGCTGTGAAAGCCTTCCTGGAGGCGGCAGAGTTCTCCTAAATTAATATAATGCATGACTTGGAGAAGCCCTTGAAGGGACTCCCAGGTCCTGCCTACATGCCTGCATTCTCTTCAGCATCCCCCTCCTTTGTTTAAAAAACTAATAAATACCCAGAGAATCTCTTTGTTCTAAACTCCAGAAAATATCTGCAAGGGTGAGAATCCTCCTGGAGCCTTAAATTCAGACCATTTGTCTCATTTATTAAGCCTTTGCCATTTGCTCCTTTGGGAGATTGTGGGCCTGATCAGCCTGCAATAACTAAGGGTGTTATTAATTGGATCCAGGCTAGGCTACTGGTGTGGAGCTACCTCCAGCCTTGTGTATCTGCACCCCTCGTCCACAAGGGGAGAAGTATGGGCAGAAGTGACTCCATCTGTACCATGATGCACCTGTATCAGGGGTCTCTGGCCCTGTTGAGAGGCCATTCTGATGGGCTTCTGAGAATACCAGTGTGGACCTCCCCTGTGTACACAGGCACCCCTACTGCACCCCACAGAACTCCACATGTCCTAAATGGAGCTCACAGGCCCCCAAATGTTAAAGAATGCTATAAAGATGCACAAGCTTTACCTGGTACAGATGTATAAGGACAAGAGTTTGTAGTGTTTCCTTTTATAGAAAATGGATGGAACTATTACAGTGACTATCAGAACTGGTCGCCCTTGTAGTCTGCATAATTACAGCACAGAAAGAGGATTCTATATTTTCTTTGAGTGTTTTTGAATCCCTAAATCCCTCCTCTCCCTGAGCCCCTGTAGGGACTTTCAGTCGTCCCCAGAAGAAGATGGTAGCACAATTTAGAAATTAAAGACAAGAGATAATAGCTGAGGTCAAGTAGAGACCTGTCTGCTGGACTGGCAAAGGACCTGAACAAGTACAGTTGGGGCATTTATTATATCTTTGCAAAGTTAGTATCAGGAGACACAAGGCTGCCTACTGACTAATGACTGAAATTATCCAAGCAGGATGCTTTTCTCAAGACTGAGGTAGCTGGACTGCTTTAGGCGCCTTGGCCTTGTCCTGACCTCACATAATGACCAATTTCCGGCTACAGCTGCTCCCAATGAAGGGTTTCTCTCATTAAATCTTCTATTTTCAAACCCTTCATATTTATTTCACCCTTACATTCCTCTGTCCTCACTAGCAGTGCTGTGCAGCATATCCTTCCCTGCCTGTCTACTTACTGCACTAACTCCTGAGCCTTATCTTCTATCTGCTTTCTGGTCATGATCAGAATTTTGTTGTCAGGACCCCTGCAAAAAGTACAAGGCCATATGAAAATGAAAGCCCCCTTGCTCAACCACGAGTTAGGACTTGAAGCCAGTGACACCAGAAGAGTGACCCCAGTTCTTGGACATGGGGCCCAGGGCCACTACACAAGTTTCAGGCTAGTGAGTGAGGTTGGCCCTGGGTGCTGCAAAAAGGAGACACAGAGATGTGTGCACTGGATAGAGGAGCAGAGGGCAGGGGAGGAGATGAAAAAAGAACGAAGATGTGCCTTGTGCGTGTGTAGGCTGCCCAGGCTGTATGTAAGCACTGGGTAATGCCACGTGCACTAGTAAAAACATTTTCAATAAAACACACAGGTGGTGCCTTTTTAAAAAAATGAACACTTAATTATATTATCCTCCTTCTACACTATATGTCATGCTGATTTCTACAGCCAGAAAGGGAAAGCCAAACTCCTGGGCCCACAAGACCTCTCAACGTGAGGTCTCTGCCGTCTTCTCTCTGGAGTTCTGCTAACACTCCCTCGGGTACTCCTACAAGTGCATGGACAGAAAAGAAGACAGGCAGAGAGCAGGCAGGGAGCAGCAGAAACGCAGGCAGCTACTGCCGCGTGGATGACCCGGTAGACGGCTGATGAGAGCGCTTGCTCCTACCTCTCCAGCCTACTGACTCCCGCCGCCTCAGGGCAGCCCACCCTCCTTTCTGATGCGCTCCTTGACCACCATTCTGGTTGAGCGCCCCCTGGTGCCGCTTCACCTCCAGCACAGGTCAACCACACTATACTGTGTATATACATGGACTCTTAGTTGTTGACTCTCTCCTGGGCAACCATCTCCTTGTTATTTAGCCCTCGCTCTGATAACAGGCTAGGCACTCTTTGTCAATTAAATGACCAGAGGAGTTCAGAAACATGCATCTTAGAGTCAGACAGATGTGCCACTCCTTCGCTATTATTTCTCAGTTGGATGACCTTAAACTCATTTCATTTTGTAACTAAGCTGAATTGCAAGTTCTTGTCTGTAAAGATAATGCTGCCCGTGTGTCAGGTTTACAGAGAGGACCCAAAGAAGCATAGAGCAGTGTGGTGGCCAATTTTTATGCAGTTGTGTAAATGCTGTTCCCTATTCTTTTGAGATTGTATTCAACACTACACGTGTGCTAAATTTCAAAAAAAAGTCAAAAAATTTGTTCTCATTCAAATATAGTAAGAATGGACAAGATGTCGATCAGTTTTGACTAATGCAGAGGGGAAGATTTTCAGAGTTTCAAATCCGATACTTTCAGGAGCGTGCTAGTTTATTGCCTGAAGAAACAACAAGCTTTGCCATCCACTTTCTGCCAGTTAGTTTCTATCCGGACCACTGTTGGTTGCCAAGTAAGGCACACCCCAAAGGAGCCACTTAATGGAGTGACTAAAGAGTCCCAGGCTGCATTTTAAGTGCTTATAAAAATGAACGTCCCAGAGGGTTAAGTTCTTAAACACTTAGGAAGAATGAATGGGGAACAACACGCATTCCAGGAGGTCGGCTGCAGGCCTCTGGGCTGCAAAGCCCACCTGGAAAAGCAGGGCTCATAGCCGCAGGTGGCCCAGCCCCAGCGGCCGGGCGGGGGCGGCAGTTCTTCACGTCCACTGGGAACCTGCTGCTACTGCCAGCTGATGTCTGGGAGGGCCCATGGGAAGCTCATCGGGTGAGAGCCAGCGGTAACGCGCAAAGACTCAGCTATCGGCTAACATGGAGGCTGCTGGAGCGGGGCGCAGATGCACACTGCGTCGGAGTGAGAAGTGGGGCTCCTTCCCCAAGGCCTCCCCTCCAACCCGCGCAGGGCTCCAAGAAGTGATTAGAGGTTATTGTCAACAAAATCCATCTGCTGCCTGAGGTGCCGCCTTTCACCAACGATGAAAGTTTCTCTGCCTAGAAGATGGAAACTGTGCCTTCCTCCGACCTTGGGGCCTCTCAGAAATTAAGAGACATTTGACTGCCAGGCAGCCAAATAGGATGCACCATGCCCCTTGTTTTAGGCTGAGGCAGCTTGCCAGGAGGCCACAGCAAGCACCTGCGGTGAGTAGTCTCAGCCAGTCCTTTCACTGCCTTTGCCCATTGATTACATTTGATTATTTTTTTTAAAAAAATTGATTACATTCATCAGCCTCCTCCCAAATAATTCATCGTCCTATGAAGACATTGTCTAGGATTAAAATTCTTGCCGTTCTTCAGCTACTTACAGGTAGGTTTTTCAGAGACACAGTAAAGAGATAGGAAAGATAAGAGAAGCCTTTATTAACTCCAAAGACACGGAGAGGATCGAGGGTAGATGGGGCAGGTAGATCCTCAGGCCTGAGACAGAGAAAGCTTTTGTGGACTTTTGTTAGGGGTGGAGTTTGAGGGCAGTGACAAGAAATATCTGAGGAACTAATTGGAGTCTTCTCTGAGGTGACAGGAAAAGTGAGAGGAAACTGCCCCCTGGGTGAGTTGAAGAAGGAGTAGGTGGTCTCTGGGAAGATAAGCTGTTGTTTTAAGGGCTTCAGCCATATTAGTTGACCATCATAATATCTCAGCAGTTCATACTAGGGCCAGATCCTATCTTCTACTTGCTTTTCTTTTCCTATTTAAAGGCATACCCATATAGGCAGCAGTGTGGTGAGCCTTTTAGAGCTTGCGGTGATCGATGATCGTAAACATCAGGCTACCCTGCACGAGCCAGGGGTTCACAACTCCCCAACTCCCACCCTCACCCTCCCCACCCTCCCCACACCTCTACCCCCCACTCCCCACACCCCTACCCCCATCCCCACCCTCCCAACCTGCCCATCTCCCACCCAACCGCCATCCCCGCCCCCATCCACCACTCCACTCCCCCACCTCCCCACACTCCACTCCCCTTCAAACTCCCCTCCAGCCAAGAAGCCACAGGACTATACTCCAAAGTTCATGAAAATACACAGCCAACAAGCCTGACTTCCTCAAGCTATCAAGCTAGGGGTAGCCAGCGTCTCCCCTCGGTAGCACAAAGACTATTGCTTGGGATGGCTGTGTGTGCTACACTAATCACTGAGTCTGGGATCAATTATGCAAGTGAGTCCATCTGTAAATTTTACTTACTACTTGATACAGATATTCACCTTCCCTTTCCGAGTTCATAGTCAGCTGGAAAATTTATTCAACTGACTCCCAAAGTACCCGTGTCCAGGAGTCATTTTTCACTCCCAGAGTTTGCTGATTTTGTGACTGCAAGGGGTGACAGAAACAACTCCTCTGAAAGACCCCTGCTGGGAAGGGTAGTCCTGGGGGTTTATGCACAGCTCTCTTATTTCCTGGTACAGGCCCGCTGCTTTCTGTACCTCCTCCTTCTCGCTGCCTGGCTTCTAGATACTTTGGCAGGCACAGCAGCAGCCATTAGGGGACCACGAGGAATAGATCGAGGGCACAGCCAAGAAATGGGCTTTGATGTCACTTGAGCCTCTCAACCAGCTGGCCTACTCTGAGCCTGCTGCGTGAAGCAAAGAATAAATAAGCCATAATGATTTCAGTTATACACAAACAAAAGCAATACTTCGTTTTTAAGTCTGAAAAGTTACCCATCTTCCCTGGAGGGCACACAGTCTCCTGCAGGGATTAGGGGATTGTCCTGGATTTAAAATATGTTAGCTCCTCACAGAAAAATTCACCTAAACATAGCACCCCAATCTTGAGCAGTGCTGCTGGTATCTGAATCTCAAGCAGTTAAGTTTATTTTTGAAAGCTGATGTAAAGACATCAATATCTGTTTATGGAGCAGGGTAATATACTGCAAAACTATCATTCAGCCCTATATGCACATCTTAATTCTAAACAGCTTTTGGCACATAAAATTAAATATTCTGAATTGTCTTATTTGATTCTTTTCTGGAACAGAACACACACACAACTTCTTGATGGTCCTGTATTAAAACCCATCTCTCTGCAGGGTCTGACTGGTCTGGTGAGCTACCCCTGCTCTCCACCCTGTTGGGACACCATCTCCCGCCCAGAGGTATCACTCATGCTGTTCCTTTTCGCCAACCCCTTCATTCCCTGCAGCTTGGTCTGCATTGTCATCTTGCACACATCTAGCGACAACTCCTGTCCCATCGTCAGGCTTGGCATGAGCATCCTGCCCTGGCAGCAGCCTCGTCCTCCAGCCACATGATTGCAGAAGCCCCTGAACCGGCTCCCCTCCACCCCTAGAACCTTGCTTAGCTGCCTTCATGGTTCCCAATGCACGTGTCTGTTTATTTGTTTAATGCCCCTCCCCATTCTATTAAAACCTAAGTCCAAGAGGACAGGACTTTGCCTCTATCCCAGAAGTTGAAATTGTTTAATGTTCCTCCTTCAGCCAGCTATTTCTCAACCTACCAAGATCTCAACCTGTTTCTAGCTCATGCATGGGAATTAGCAAGAATAATAATAGCTAATGACGACACAGTTCTTGCTACAGACCAGGTGACATCAGTGATTTTTCAGGGTCTTTCACTATAAACCCCTTTTACTGAAGAGAATGCGAAGGGGTGGGATGAGGTCACATAGGTGTGAAGTTGGGCTTGACACCCAGATGGCTTGGCTGCAGAGTTGCCTGGCACCACTTAATCTCCCACTGGTTCACAGTCTTTCAAAGTGCCTCCTTGGTGTGGCTGTAGTGCTTAACCTGGCTTTGAAATTTTTTTGGAGGGGTCCTGAGAACAGGGTGGACAGCCTCACTCAGGCCTGCGCTGGGTCTGGCTTCGAAATTTTTTTGTGGGTCTCAGATTTGATGAAGTAAGGTTAAAAGCTTGCCAAAGACAGTATTAAGAGTCCTAGTCTACAGTTCAAAAATGGGGGTATAGCCACCCTAAATTACTTTCTGACAGCCCAGAGAGCAGTGGATAGAAACCAGTGTGACCCATGAGTTCTGGTTCCTGGCCCAGTGTTCGTTCCTTGGTACGGTGCTGCCTCGGAGGTCTAACATGAATCTGAGGGGCGTGGTTCCCCTCAAATGTCCCCTTTCAAGAACCCATTCCAGAGGATGTTCAATTTCCTTCCTGCCTGCCTTAGGTTAGTCAGCAGTATATATGGTAAGTGTTGACCCTAGAAAAAAAATCTGAAAGCAATCATGTCATGCCATAGTCCCATCCATAGTGATATGGCCATCAAATTAATCACTTTCCTAAAGAAAATGAA
The DNA here is from genome assembly GCA_004027165.1 of Ctenomys sociabilis. Taxonomy (NCBI): domain Eukaryota; kingdom Metazoa; phylum Chordata; class Mammalia; order Rodentia; family Ctenomyidae; genus Ctenomys; species Ctenomys sociabilis. The sequence goes on from PVKA01002240.1 coordinate 121,975, forward strand.
AACAGTTGGATGTTGTGGGCCATTTTACAAGGATAGTGTTTTAGAATTCATTGACTTCACATCAGTAATTTTTCTCATTTATAATTGTCCTCTGTTCCCATTTACAAGCTTGAAGGAAGCAAGGACCATAAAATACTTCTTTTGGGGGATAGGACATGTGCATTGACACTTATCTTAAAAATCAGAGAAGGGAACTTCTAAATAACCAAGAGATTTTTTTCATTGTCTACAAACCAGAGCCAGCCATTGTAAAGGCCTTGAACGATTTTAATTTCTCTAACATTAAATGATTCTGTCAAACAACAAATAGTAACCAGGCACCTGCTGTGGCTCAACCCTGCGCTGAAGACAAAGGAACACGACAGGGTGAACCAGCGCTGTGGCTCAAAGTCCAATGTGATTGAAGCAATTCCAGAGCAAAATGGGATGACATACAATTTTTGCTAAGTTCTATCATACAAATAAGCAAAATGAGAATTAAGGAAAGGAGAGAGAGAAACAGAAACACCTCACCAACACAGATACTTCCCATAGATGTGCACCCAGGAAATATGCATAAATTGGTACCTTCATACTTTACTTTTTTATTTTTTGGTGGAATCAGGGATTGAACTCAGGCCCTTGCACTTACCGGGCAAGCACTTACTTTACTGAGTTATCTCCCTGGCCCCCATATTTTAAATTTTACATAGCATTGAGTGAGTGACTCAAGTGGGTGGACAGAAATAATAATGTTTGCTTAAGAGATGGCTGTTTTTTGAAAAGGTTATGTAGGGTAGAGGATATGGTAAGTGTGCTATCCTTTGACTACCAGCTAAAAAGTGGCATCTTGAGACATTTAGTTTGGTGTGAAAATCTCACACATACAGCAATCTCATGAAGTCCTGCCATCACCCTGAACATCTCCCAAGAGTGTCCTCATTTGCTTTTTTGCTTTTTGAATTAGAAAGTCAGATTCTTGCCCTCAAATATTTTTAAAACATAAAGTTGTATGTGTGCTTCAAACTGGAATCTAGAGGATCAGAACCTGATGGGATGAAAAAAACGAGAAGGAAACAGTTGGTTATGGTGTCTCTTTGATGCGAGCAGCTAAGGAGGGAGTGAGGACATTTCTGAAAATGAGGGATATAACTAGAAGAGTTGGAGGAAATGGCTAGTGCTTTTGGACATGTTTCTTTCCAAATGCCACTGAGCATCCCATGGAGATGCACAGAGGTAGAGAGAAATGCCACTTTAGGTTTCGGGACAAAGGGTCTTAAAGGCGTTGGCACAGAGGTGCTAGCTGAAGTTGTGAACACAGCTTGTCCATGAAAGTGTATAAGACTGAGATTTTTTTAAACAATATTTAATACGAGACCTTCAAAGGGAAACCTGAGACAACACAACCAGAGAAAGAGCCAACAGCCGCAAGGAGCTTGCTGAGGAATAAAAGGCAAGAAAGGAAGAGAAGAAAGACAATATACAGATTTAGGGACCTTGCAGAATGGCGAGGGGCCTAAGAGTGAAAGGAGGCACAGGGACAGAGATTCCCCTAATGAATACAGAAAAGCTGAACAAACTGTCATAAAAATCTGCCTTACAGTATTTCAGAATAAGTGAAGCAGTGAAGCATCATTGAGTGTCCCTTAGGGGAAGACAGACTTCTGGGGATAGAGGCCCCCGTGTGGAGCCCCTTTTCTCCTTAGGGCACCCTCTGCTTCTCCTGATAATTGTTCTCCATTCCCACTTGCAAGCTCTCAACAATGACCCACTGTGAACTCCTTTCTGTTGAAGGTTAGGACAGGCTTAGTGGGGCTTGCCGCTAACATCAGAGAAGGGGATGATTTGGTGGAGGGTGAGTGTAAACCTTTATTGTATCTTTAGATCTTATGTCATGCTGGGGAGTCAGGGGGTGAATGGAAAGGTAGGAGATAGAGGCATGAAGTCTAGATTCTGTTTTCCAAAAGAGTGACTAAAAGGGATGGAGGACTATCTGAAATAAATGTATGCCATGCCAGACTGGAGTTATGCAGGTCAAGGGCTGGGACCAAAGGTAACAGGTTCCTGAGGATGGGGAACCGAGTTGCTGATCAGAGCTCAGAGAGCTTGTCTTGAGCAATTATAACCACTAATGATTTGTTGAGCACTCGCTCCACACTAGGTGCTATTTTGAGCCTTTTGGAGATGAAGAAACAAAAGGATATGATTATACAGTTGAATTATACTGCTTGTAAGTGAAAAGTCCAAGTCTAAATCTAGGCTGCCCATGGACCGGCAAGGTAGCTCAGCAAACTAAATTGCCTGCTTAGGCAAGCTTAGGCAAAGGCAGGGACCGCAGTTCAACCCCCAGCACCACATGCCAGCCCACCCCCAGGGTAGCTTGAGCCAACCAGAGTCTGGGAGTGGTAGCACACACCTGTAATCCCAGCACTGGGGAGGCTGAAAGCAGGAGGATCACTATGAGTCCAAGCTACATAGTGAGACCCTGTAACAACTGAATATATTCAATCAATCAATCTAGGCTGCCTCGCTTCAAAGGAACTACCCTTCCAGGTTGGCTTTGGGGCCCTTTCCCTCTTCACAGCAGAAGGGACATTTATCTGGGAGCCTATCTCGTGTGTCCAGGTAATGCTACATTAAGAGAATGAAGGAGGGCATCGCTGCCACTAGCTCCTGTTTCTGTGGGGACAATCTTACGTCCTCTGCTGAGTTAGAGGTACAGAGGGTTAGAAAGGAACTGGCAGGAACAGGAAGTGCTGGGGACCCTGAGTGCTCAAAGTGTGGACCATGAGCCAGAGCAGGTTTGCAAACCACTTCCTGTCTATCCCCAATTCATGAGGTCAGAAGCTGAAAGTAAACATTAAGGTTTATCTTTTAGTTATATATAGTTGTGATTTGGGGAAGCTGGCACATCAAATTAAGTTCTTAATTGGTTTCAGTCCCTTTGTCCCTTCTCTCTCCTCCTGATTATCCTCTTCTCCATCTCCAGAAATCTCCCTTCCATTATCCTCTCTCCTTAATTTCAGTTGCTTTCTCATGAAGAAAAAAACATATAGTATTGAACTTTCTGGGTCTGGCTAATTTCACTCAACATGATGCTTTCTAGTATCATCCATTTTCCTGCAAATGACAGGATCTAGTTCTTGTTTGTTGCTGAGTACTATTCCATTGTGTATATATACCACATTTTCTTTATCCACCCATGGATAGTCTTCTAGGTGCTTTCTACAGGTTAGCTATTATGAATGTACTGCTATAACCATGGGTGTGCATGTATGTATTTCTAAAGAATGCAGCCCTTGGGGGCTTGCCAGTTAGTTTAGTTGTTTAAAGCACTGTTTGGGCAAAAGCAGTCAAGCGCAGGGTACCACAGTTTGATCCCCAGCTCCATAAATGGCACCACATCTGCCCTTAAGACAGAAAATTAAAAAAAAAAAAATTTTTTTTTTTAAAGGGCTGGCTAAATAGCTCAGTGGATTAAAGCGCCTGCTTAGGCAGACACACTGGCCAGGATTCAATCCCCGGCATGCCAGGCTGGCCTTGAGCCAGAGATTGTGACTGTGCATGGTGGTGTGCACCTGTATTCCCAGCTCTTGGGAGGCTGAACTTAGGCAGATCACTGTGAGTCCAATCTATGTAGTGAGCCCCAGACCCAGCACAGCTCAACCAGTGAGTGAGAGCTCCAGGCCTAGTGCACCAGAGGGACATTTTCCAGCGACTCCTGGTCCCACCCCACAGCCCCAAACCCAGCACAACTCGGCCTATGAGTGAGGGTTCCAGGCCCGCTGCGCCAGAGGGACCTTTCCCAGCCTTCTCTGTTTCTGGCCCATTGCCCTGGACACAGCACAGCTTGGCTGACCCAGCACAGCCTACCCGGTGAATAAGAACATCCACTATCCTTTTGGGAGCCCAGCAGACCCACCAAAGCCCAGGCCCACCCACCTAGAGAGCGACCCACCTGAGACATGAAAGCTGATCCTTGCCCCAAAGCCAGCCAAGATAGTGGGAATTTTCACTACTCGCTCTGCATCCTGGTTCAGTTCGTGCTCACCTGACCAGGGAACCAACAGAGGGAGCTGCAGCAAAAAGGAACTGAACAAAACAGCTAGATCCAGGCCAGGCATAACTCACTATATAGTGAAACCCTGTACACCCTGTACAAAAGCAAAAAATTGTAGTCCTTGGTTGTTTCAGAAATATGCACAGAAGTGGGGCAGCTGGGTCAAATAGCATTTCTACTTTCAGTCTTTTGAGGACCTTCCATGCTCACTTCCACGATGGTTGTACTAGTTAACATTCTGAATGTTCAACTGTGCAGGAAGGCTCCTTTCCACCTCCACCTTCACTCCCATTCATTGATTTTTGTATTCTTCATGACAGTCATGCTAACTGGTGAAAGATAAAATCTCAACTCAGCTTTAATTTGCATTTCTCCAACGGCCAGAAACACTGAACATAGTTCACAGCAAGCGGAGTTTGCTCCAGGATTCAAGGATCCCATCAGTGTGCTCCTCTCCTTACATGGGCAGAAATGGACGCAGGTGCTGCAGAACTCACATGTGCAGCAGAAGGAAGTAGTAACACGATTCCTGACAGCTGGTCCTTCTCTAAGTTCTCAGGGAAGCAGCAGCTAAGGAGAGAAGGAACAAGCAAGGGAAGATTCCGGAAGGCAGCACAGTGAACTGACGCCCTGGATGGTCTCACAGGACCTCTGTTACCAAAGACACCTCCCACAGCGGAGGAAACAATGCCCCTCCAGAAGTGGCTCCACACACCACACAGAGCAGGAATGGATGTGTGCAGCTTGTGCAGAAGCAGTGCTGAAAGCAGTGGTGCGTGCGGGACCTCCATTATGGGAGCAGAGAGCTACAAGACAAAGGCCTGGCTCCCCCGCGAGATGACCTTCATTCTAGTTGTAGCTCTGATCCTACGACCTCCATGATCTTCAGAAAGTTATTTAATCTCTTTAATCCCCTTGAGCCTCAGTGAGTTCACTTAAAAAAAAGAATACATAAAAAATATTTGAGGAACCAGATAGAGAAGAGGGGCATTCTATTTCTCAGGCTTTCATATTCCATCATTATCCATTCAAATGCTGAGAAATTCCACCCATGAAATTCAACCACATTTAGCCTGAAGCTTCTAAAGCAACTGACAGATGGCGCATACCTGTAATCCCAGCACTCGGAAGGCTGAGGCAGGAGTATTGTTGTGAGTTCGAAACCAGCCTGAGCTACAAAGTGAGCTTAAGGCCACCCTGAACTGCATAGTGACACTCTGTCTCAAAAAGATAAATAAATAAATAATAACAATAATAAAGCAACTGACGGTCACATGGGGAGAAAACATTCTCTGGCTTTCAGAGGGAGCAAATTGGTCAAGCAATGGCTGTGACTCATCCACATGGTTGACACTGACAAAGGATCTACAAAGTGAGGTACAGGGTTACAGGATAAACCCTGAGGGGACTTGACTGACCTTATCGGATACAAAAGCTACATTTCTTGTTATATAAGTCTTGTTTATCTTGGTCTTAGCCATCCAGCAGAAAAGTATAAAAACAAGGTATAAAAAGTAAATCCATATTAATATGCTGAGCTGTAAAAGCCTCAAGTCAACAACTTCTGACATTGCCAGACCTGTGGATAACCCACTACTATTATGGACTACTGGACTATATTGGGTTATTTTGCTGAATTCACACACCTACAATATTTAAATGGCAATGGAATACCCATCTCTGACAAAACCAAACAAAAGAAGGAGACATAAATGAAGGACTATTTTGTATCTGTATATTTCAAATAGTTAGGATAAATATACAGCTACTTTCTCCTAATTCAATGAGAAGATTTGTTCTAATAGTGTTTGGACAGGATGTCATGTCTGCATCTTGTACTATGAATAGCCACTACAAAGACAACAATATTCAATGTATTAATTATTGTAACTGTCCTACTAATCTGTTTTGAAACTATCTCATTACTATTTGGTTCTCAATAAAATTAATTTAAAAAAATAAAGTAACTGACAGTGACACAGAAAGGCAATATGGCTGCAATGGGTGGGAAGGCCCACGTGGTTCGTACGCATGAGCTGAGGAGAAGCCAATGACTTTCCTGCTAGTTCTTGAATTTATAGTGAGGAATGTGTCATCCAACTGTTTCACCCTTTCATAGCACAGAATGTGCCCCTGGTGTATTTTGTCCACTAGGAAACTCACTTAGACTTGTACATATATGTTTTAACTTCTGTGAAGAGTACTGAGCAGACAAAATAATTGCGCTCACCCTCCTAACTTCCTTGTTTAACTGTCGCTATATAAAGCCCCACTTGTCTCTGCGCTTTAAGTACTAACATCTGATCATAATATTCACCTCATAAATGCATAGCATAGCCACTTAAATACATAGCACTTTTAGCTTAATGATGGTGTTCGGGTTGCTCCGCAGCCGGCTGCACCTGTGGCTCTGTGATTTGATGGTTTCCCCTTTGTGTATACGTATGTAGGAAAAAGGCCCTGGGAAACTAAGCCTACATAACTTCCCCACTATAAAATGTCAGATGATAAGGGGTCACAGCCCAGCCGTTTATTCCTCTTTTGGTGACATCATTTCATTATCTTCCTGTAGGATCTAAAATGTCATTGCTTAAGTGCTTCTGAGTGTTTCTTTACAGACAATCCTACGTATCATGTGCTTTTTTTTGCTTAACTGGGGATCAAACTCAGGCCCCTGTGCTTGCCAGGCAAGTGCTTATTCCACTGAGCCATCTGCCTGGCCCCTGCTTAACTTGATTTGGTGGAAATAAACTCTCCAGGGCCAGTGAGATAGCTCAGCAGGCTACAGCGACTGCTTAGGCAAGTGCAGGGACCATAGTGCCATGCCAGCCCTGCTCCCAGGGTGCACTGAGCAGGCCACAGAGTACAGAAGTGGCAGCGCATGCCTGTAATCCCAGAGCTGGGGAGGCTGAAAACAGAATCACCACGAGTCTGAGCTATGTAGTGTGACCCTGAAACAACCAAATACATTGAAAGAGAGAGAGAGAGAGAGAGAGAGAGAGAGAGAGAGAGAGAGAGAGAGAGAGAGAGAGAGAGAGAGAGAGAGAGAGAGAGAGAGAGAGAGAGAGAGAGA
>PVKA01002241.1:0-85000 GCA_004027165.1 Ctenomys sociabilis
GTGGGACAGGATATTATGTTGGCTTTTAGTGCTATGGTCATCCACTAGGTAAATAATTATTGAATCTTTGATATAATTCAGCTACATAAAAACCTGTAAATATAATATCATGTATGCACCTTGTACAATACCAAAACATTATGAAAACAGTTTGCAATGTATTATTTCATCGATTCTGTATGGTTATGGTGTTTTGAAACTGTCTGATTGACATTTGTATTTCAATAAAATAAAAATAAATGGAAAAAAAAAAAAAAAAAAAGAAGTCCACACTGTGACAGCAGCAGGCTGGCAATGTGGTTCCAGACTAAAATTCCCAGAGATGAATGGGACCCATTGATTTATGCACTAGGCTGAGGCTGAGGGGCTCAGAGCCAGGCTGGGGAAGAGGAGATGAGCATCACTAGGTCATGCCCTAGGATCCAAAGATCCAAGAACCAGGAGTCCTGATGTTCCAGGACATGAGAAGATAGGTGATTCCACTGAAGAAGGGAGCTCACAGGCAAATCCTTCCAAGGACTGGATCAAATCCACCCATGTTAAAGCACCTGTAAGGCCCCCATCCTGTCATGTTGGCCCCACCCCTGGGGTGTACTGAGACAATTGAGACTGTTGGCCTATAATCCCAGCACTTGGGAGGCTGTAAACAGGCGGATCACTATGAGTCCAAGCTAGCAGTGAGACACTGAACATCCTAGAGACTCTACCCTAAAATTAAAAAAAAATCCACCCATGTTGAGGAGGGCCCTATTTTCATTCAGTCCAGTTCAAGTTCTAGTCTCTTTTAGAAACACCTTCGTGACGCACATAGAATAATGTTTTACCAGCTGTCTGAGTGTACCTTCCACCAGTGAAATAGTCACACAAAATTAACCATCACATCAGGGGTGACTTCTATGAGGGATAAATATAGGAAAAGCAAGTGGCTGGCTCCATATAGCTCTCTCTTCCTGCTCATCCAAGTAAACTTGTTCATGGAAGCACATGGTTTCTCTCTCAGTGCTTAGAAAAAACTAAATGGGTCCATCCAGTTCTGAAGACAGTAGTGGGGATATGGGAACTCACTCCTCATTGGCTGGTGTGCAGATTCATATTGCTGCTTTGGAGAGTAATTTGGTAACTACATCCTGAAGTAGAAAATACTTATCATCCCATGCATCAGCAATTGCACTCTGAAATTAAACGTAAGCACATTGTATTCTTTTGCAAGTGAATTTAAACAATATGTAAAGGACACTGAAATCTGTGAATCTGTCACTTTCTGATCCACCTTGTGCTGCTCTGAAATCTGGTATCACAGATTTTAGCAAAAATCAAAGCGGTAACTCAGCTCTGGGGCTACCTGCGATCTGTTTTTGTTCTGACAAATGGAATTTATCCTCATAAATTAGTATTCTAAATTTCTTACTAAGAACCTGATACATTAAAAAAGGATGCTACATTTGAAAGAAGTTTGATTTCAAAGAAAACAATGGTTCTTTGTTTTTAAATGTTAACTTTTTAAAAATACAATACTAATGTTAGGATAAAACTATTGTACTCTTGTTTTAGTGGAAAAATAATAGATGTCTGTTCCTGTGTTAAGTGTTAATAGAAAAAATACATATAAGTTAATGATAAATAGTTTTGTTTCATCAAAGGGCAACAGACAGAAGTACTTTGTAGAAACTGACGCTATAATCTAAAACACTTGCACCACTAAAAAAAAAAAAAAAAGATAACAGAACCATTCAGACAAACGAAATTTAGCAGTTCAAGCTTCAGAGAAATGTCAACTTTTGATTCCATTCAATAAAAAACAAAACTGACTGTATTTTTATTATTTTCATCTGAAACATTCCAAATTTTAATCTGAGCCTTTTAGACTTTTCATTTGGAGTTTGAAACTGGGTTGTGTTTTATTTTTAGAGATCTTTATGTGAGATTGGCAGTTTTAATGCAGGTGCAGTTTTCTTTGAATGTCATGCTGTTGTTTAGGTAATTAAGAACTATTAATTGGCTTTAGATTTTGTAATTTTTTTTCTCTGAGTTTCTGCTAGGTTTCGTATTCTAGTAGTCAATGTTTTTTCTGTGAAATGTAAAAATATTCCCATTCTCTTTGATCAGTATTAATTTCTGAGGATCTTACTGCTTATCCCTTGAATCCTATAGCTGTCATACATCTCTTTGTTATAAGCAACACTTGATTTTTGAAGTGTGTAGACCATCTCTTCATATTTTGAATATGTGATTTTACATCTTTGCCTTTTGAAAACAGTTTGGCCATAATTCTTGACGCACGCTTCTAATTCATGTACCTGCACATGTGACCTTTGTGAACAGAAACTTGCGTGTGTAATCTGTGTTTACTTGTAACTCTGGTCATAGACTGCATATATCTGTGGATTCAAGTTACTGAAGTGAATACCAATAAAAAGAAAGCCTAGGCCATGTTCTTTGGTTATACATGTTTGGAATGTTAACCAAAATAAATAAATAAATAAATAAATAAAATAAAATAAAATAAGGATACTAATCATAGTGCTTGGGAAACTAACCTGATGCCTATTAATAGGCATGCAATCTAGTCACAAAATAAGATATTGCACTACACTAATATTCAGAACACACTGATTGGTATCAATGTGGATAAAATTTAAGAACAAAATACCGAGTGAAAAAAATGCATTAAGACCATTTGACAAATATTGCAAATCAAATGCATGCATAGGAAGTTATATATGTTTAACAGATATATATATATATATTTATTTTGTATATATATATACAAAATAAAAGGAAATCACTTGGATGTGAAGAGCACCTCCTTCCTGACTATGATTGTGACTCCTTCACAAAAAGTCAAATACACAACAGGCCATCTCTCATTCCCCTGGCTAAATGTGCTTCCCATTTTATCTCTGATCCAACTCACTCCTGTGTACAGTCTGAGAGCACCAAGGCTTTGGGAACATTTGAAATTGCTCTGACTCTTTTCCTTCCCCTTCTCCGTGCCTCTCCTGGGAGAAGGCTTTTCACTTGAGGGTAAATGAGGGAACGTGTGCTTCATGTCTCCTCGACCTTCGGCGGTCTGGACGATCTGCACCCATCGTGATGCATGGGTGACATGCTTCCGAGGCAGTTTGTCCCTGAGAGATGGGTTAGCTGGCACAAGCAGGCTTTCAAGACTGAGGGAAATCTTTTGGTTATAATCCTGTTCAGCTCCGCTATTGTCCCTGATCATTTGACCCCCGTCTATCTGTCCCTTGAATTCCTTAATTTTTCAGAATTTGGAAGCAGAAGAGTAATTCTAGTCTTCTGGAATACCAGCGTCTCTGATAGAGATATTAAAAAAAAAATCGGCATTGTATAATATTGTTCATTTATATCTAACCATAGGTCAAGATTTAGGTAATAGATGGAATATGTTTCTAATTTAGAAATAAATGAATAAAATTTTATTAATGTAATACTCAAATGTTAACAAATATGCAAATTACTTTATGAGGTCTTTATATTTCTATGTATAACAAAATCCCAGTAGCAAAATCATTGTGATTTTCTTTGTACCCTTGAGAACACTGAGGTTGGATTTTAAATGAAGGTCACAGCGGTTGAATATCGCAGAGACATCATTTTATCCCAGATTTATCTGGTTTGCACGACAAATAAGCCCAGGAATTAACTTTGCTCAGTATCAATAAGAAGACCACAGCCTCCAGGACATCACAGCATTACGTGCCCGAGCTTGGCCTTTCTCATTAGGCTGCAGTGCAGCTCTGGAAAGTGCAGAAAGCCTCAGCTGCTGCTCCCCTCATGCGTGCTAATCCCACTCACAATGACTGTACAGTTTGTTTGTAGAAGAGCACGCATGGGGCAAAGCATTTCATACTAGAGCAAAACTACGATTATATCCTGTGCCCTGTTCACTTACTGGAAAGTTGCATAGCATTCAGAAAACACACAGGGACTTTATTATGGGTTTTGGCAAGAGAGGTGAGGTGTAATAAAATGGTCTCATCTTTGTATACTAAAAAGACTTGAACATATAAAAAGTATTCTCAGCAACAACAAAGGTATGACATATAATCTGAAGCACTCCTGGAGGACTGGCCACCGGCTTGTAATAGTACACACATTTATTTTGAATTTTGGGGAGTCCATTGCATCCAGATCCTTTGCATTTTTTAGTCCTAAAAGTTAGATCATATGTATTAATGTTTCTGTAAGTGCCCAAGTAAAGAATGTATTAGAATTTCCTGGTAATAGCAATTTCTACACACCAGATGTATTCACAAAATATAATGAATATATACATATAAATGTATGTATGTATATTATGGTAAAAATGTCCTACCTCGATTCAAACACATTCTTCACACTTTCAGAGGCTGTTCTGCAAGTGTTCTTCCCTCAGTGTTTTTAGTTAGGTCTCCCTGGCTGTGTCTCATTGTTGTGAGTCAGTTCAATACAAAGCTGGGGGCGGGGATGTGAATTAAGTAACAAGGTCTCTGAATGGAGCACTGAGTAAGAGAAGGCATAGTTCTTAGGGAGGGGTGACGGAAAATGAAGAGGAAAAGCCAGAGACATGTTTTTAACAACTTTTTTTTTCCTTTTTAGTTTTTAGAGAGAGTAAGAACTAGTAAAGAAAGAAAAAAGCAAACAATACAGGATTGTATTAAGCCAAATAATGGGAATTCAATAATGGTTTATTATAATTCATATTGTTATCTTCAAACTAGTTGTACAGATTATCAGATATGAGGATACAAAATTGGTCTACAAAAATTAAAAATAAGGAAAATATTTTAGGCATCAACTCTTCCTTTTGATAGACTGGCAGAAATCAGCAGTACAATTATCCAAGCTATTTTGTCTGTCCACATATATATTTCTTTTTTCCTTCCTTATTTCTTTTGTTTCTCCTCTCCCTCATCCTAGTTGTTCCTTATGCTTGAACAGTTCCAAGTCAACCAAAACTGACTGTGGTTAGAGATTCCTTATTGGATGAGTAGTCAGATGCACCTAGGGTTTACCCACAAGTCAGTCATTGCTCCTCTTTTTTCTTTTGTCATTACGTACATAAACAGTAAATCAAATAAATAAATCAACCTTATTAAAAATACATACTCAATGACATCTATCAAATACTACTTTTCCCTTTATTATTTCTAATCTTGACCTTTAAAGACCCATAAAGCTTCTTAAATCCTCCCTTTATCCTCTTACTAGAAAGCAATACGATGATCTACTAGCACAGCATTAAGACTAGGGAGACTAGCCTCTGACTCAGTGTTGATGTAGTTCAATTTGACACTTCTCATATGCTTTGTGAGAGAAGAATAATTTATATAAAGTGGGAAAAATAGTTGCAAACCCTAAAAAGTAACATAGTGTTTGCAACAATTATATTGGATCTTGATGGTTTGTAGGAAACCCTTCACATTTACTTCTTTCAGAGCTTGTAAGCCTGTTCTGATTTTCTGTTTCAATCCCTGTTGACATCTCAGCCAAATCCACTGATAACATCCTAGTTATTGGGATAGTGCCATCTTTCATTTATAAAGAAGTTCATTATCTAAGGCCAATTTTTTCTTCATGTCCAGACCTTGAAGGTTTCATCCACCTGCAGTTGGAAACTGACCTAGCTTGTGGCAAAGCAGTACACCAAGGCTGGGGGCTATGTGAGCTGTGGGAGCTGTCCAATCGGCACACAGGGAACAGCACACCCTGGAAAGCTCACTGTGTTTTCATTACCACTATGCATAGGCAATGATTTTTTTTTCTTTTTTGGTGGTACCAAGGATCAAACTCAGGACCTTGTGCTTGCTAGGCAAGCTCTTATTCCACTGAGCCATCTCCCTGGCCCTGCATGGGCAAATTTAAACAAAACTAGCAAACACTCCTTTTCTCAAGAATATTTTGTTGGCTTCCATATCTAAACAATGGCTGAGATTACTGAATTTGAATAATGTACGTGAAACCTTCAAATTAGCACAGTTTCCTTATTTTCTCTTTAGCATATATAGTGTTCTACTTGGAATCTAATTGTGTAAATTTTCAGTTAAAGAACACCACCAACACACCTAGCCTCAATAATACACATCCGTTTCAGAAGTAAGTTAGTGAAGTGTTGGAATATTTGGGACTTGATGGGACAAAGCTTATATTGTCAGTTTCTAAATATCATTAGGTGACAATAGGCAACTCTGAATAAACAGTGGTAGATGAATGCAATTTTTCTTTCTCTGAGCTGTCAGTTTTACATGAAATTTGAGGTGAGGTTAATTGGACACAACTTGTGACAGCTAGAATTAAACAAATTAGAGTGATAGACTAACATTTAAAATTGTGTCTGATGGAAATTTTGTGCAACCAAATATATGAAATGAGCTTATGTGTAGAAGAAAGTCCAATTTCAAAGATGGACTAGATAATATAAAAAGATGATAGCCCTGAATTGACATAGATATCAAAAATTTTTAGAAAAACTGGATATTTGTTCTAAACCTATGTATGAAACAAAATGATTGTTATCTACCATTTATCCATTCTCTATGAATTTTCCCCCCCCAAAAAAAAAAAAAATCAGACGTATGATGGACTTTCTAATGGAGATATGGTAGTGAAAGTATTTAGCTAAAAGGATCTCCAGAGCCACCAGCACCTGTCTGGATGCGCACGCAAAGCCCAGCTCCTAGACGGCCTCTAGGCACTTCTTGTATCCTATACCTGGCACTTGGCCCACTGCATTCTCAGTCCAGCCTCTGTGACTACCTGTGGCTTAGCTTCAGCAACTCCACAGAGACGAGAAGAGAGGTCATAACTGTCATGCAGTCATAGACTCAGAAGAATGTTTAGGATTTTCATGAAAGGATGGAAGGAGGTCTGTTTTAATTACTTGTGAAATCAAAAATTGCTGTTAATGGTAAGAAAGGAACTAGAAAAATGCGTGAGACTCAAAGAAAAACATGACAAATTTTGAAAACATATTTGTGAAAAGATTGGGAAGGTGATATGGGAGGCCACATCAAATTATTGAAATTTTGAGTACCTACGATGTCCACAATATTATCAAAACAGGTGCAAAGGCTGAGCAGTGCCACCCTAGACCAGTACTTTGCAGTTAAAAAATAAAAAATAGAAAAAAACATGCTAAGAACAGTACAACAGAGAGGTATTCATTTTCAACTTCATATATTTCTTTTCTTTCAATATAATAAAGTATCATACCTTGATTCTTCTTTCTCTCTTCTGTTTCTGCCTTCTTTTTTCTTTCTACATTTTGTCTGCACATGCATTTATTTATATGCATGCATATAATTTTACTGCATTTAAATTATAGTGTTAGTCTATCACTCTAATTTAAGTTTCTAGGGCCAGGGACATGGCTCAATAGAATAAGCGCTTCCTTGGCAATTTCAAGGTCTTGAGTTCAATCCCCGGTACTGCAATAAAAAAAATATATAAAAATTAAAGTTTCTGCAATGACATTAGTCTTTTATAAATTTTTTTTTACATTAGTCTTAACAGTGACTTTTTATATGATCCTGTTAGTACAGGTAACAAATTGACAGATGAGGTTTTGTCAAACTAAAATCTATTGTATAGGAAAGGAAACAATCAACACAGTAAAGACACAACCTATACAGTGACTTTTTATATGATCCTGTTAGTACAGGTAACAAATTGACAGATGAGGTTTGTCAAACTAAAAACTATTGTATAGGAAAGGAAACAATCAACACAGTAAAGACACAACCTATACAGTGGGAGAAAATATTTTCAGGGTGAACATCTGATAAGGACTTAATCTCTGAACCATGGCAGGTTGTGTTTCCTAGATTTGGAAAATTTGGAAAAAATAATGCCCCACACCTGCTCTCTCCTCTGTGCTCCTGTCACTGAGAGAATCTGCTTCGCACTCTTTATGCACCTGAGTGGGACAGCCTGAACCAGTGGAGCACGGTGTGGGGCTCTGTGACTTCTGAGAGGAGCCCATGCAACTCCGCTCACTTTTTCACGTGGTGATGCTCATTTTTGGAAGCTAGCCAGGGGCCAGCTGTGAGGAAAGCCAGGCTCAGTGGAGAGACAGCATATACACTCTTGCTGTTTGTGCTAAATTGCAATCATAGTCCAATTTTCCAGTGTCAAACACCAGACAGCCTACCAGTCTTATAGGATTCCTCAAAGGAAAAGCACTGAACTTGCATCAACCACCAAATAACAAAAGGTAATAAATGTTTGTCAATGTTCTGGGGGGATTTTTATATTGTAATAATTCTATTGAGAAGGAAGCAGCCATGAGATGGCCTCAAAACAGGCCAGAAGTACAAAACAATTAACACATTGCATACTGCTGTCATTTTGAATTTTAAAGAAAGTCAAAGTTTGCAAGGAACTCAAAGAACTCAGCAGCAAAAACAAATAATACAGGGGCTGGGGAGATGGCTCAGTGGAATAAGCAGTTCCCTGGCAAGTGCAAGGGCTTGAGTTCAATCCCTGGTTCTGCCAAAAAAATAATAATAATAATACAAATACACAAGGACCTGAAACAATGGATGGCCAGTGATCAAAAGAAAGCACAAGATGACCAATAGGTTTATAAAAAATTGCTCAGAATTACTAATAATGGAAGTCCAAATTAAAACCATAGTATTACATTAATTAGTAAAACTATTATGCAAAAAAAAAAACAACAAAAATTAAAAAATGCTGACAAAGGTATGGAGAAAGAGCATCCTTTGTACACTTTTGTGCCAGTGTAACTTGTTCAGCCATTAGGGAAACCAGTAAGAAAAATTTCCTTTAAGGTAAAAAATAGAACTACTGTATCATCCAGCTGTGTATGGAACATATGTCAAAAAGAAATAAAGTTGATACATGAAAGAAATATCCACATGCCAATGTTTATTGCAGGATTAGTCACAATAGCTGGGGTAATTAAGGTGAAGCTGAGGATTGAAAAGATTAGGCAAAAGGATACAAAATTTTAATTAGACACAAAAAGTTAATTTACAATATTAATTACACAATGTGGTGACTCTACAATATATTATGTCCCTGAAAAGTGCTAAGAGTGGGTATATATTATTTGCACTACAGAAATTATAACCACATTAGGGAATGTATCTCTAAGTTACTTACACATGTAAGTCATGCAGTCATGCTATGATGTATGTATACTTCATAGCAACATATCATGCATTGTAAATATGTACAATTTTATCTGTCTATATAAATGAGGAAATAGATAAAGAAAATTAAAGCTATCAACTGTGTGTTAAAGCACCTATTCCAGAGTTTTAAAGTGTCAGTCCACTGTATCTCAGATAGTTAATTGAAAAGAAAAACTACAGGTTTTCTAGTATGAACAAGCAGTGTTTAAGTAGCAGTTGGCCCTTTCTCCTGCCTCAGGCATCTCTAGACCACATGGTTTCCTGAAGTGCAGTGCACCATCTCTGCTATTTTTAGTCTCCCAGTTTGTTCTCCAATTGCTCCATCCACAGCTTGACCCATCTCCAGAAATGCTCACTTGGTGAGATTAGTCTATTTTATGAAGGTGGATAAGAGCCTTTCATCTTCATGCCTTATGTGTGAATTTCTTACACTCAACTTCAGAGTAAATAACTAGCACCCATGACAACTGGTGCTGTCTTCATTTGTTTTCCCTAAACAGTTAGCATAATACTGTACATTAAAAAAAAAAAAGCAGAAACATCTAATTTTCACATAGAGGGATGGACACTCAAGACTTCCCTGTATGTGACAAGAACTACTATTATAGAAATGCTATTCATTCCTGGTTGACTTCCTCTGCTTCTGTGGGAGAACATTCCTTTAGGAGTCATCTATTTGGCGGGCACACTACTTTTGTTTGACAGTTCTTATAAAGGGCTGCAATTCCCATTTTCATGGAGGAATAGTTCACAGAACAGCTTCCCAGTGGTGGGTCAGCAATTACATTTCAAATCTCCTACCTACGGCTCTACTTTATTTTACACTTAGTAGAAATATCACCTCAATTACTTGTGGTTTCCTCTTCTAAAATTGCCTGTTATAGGTGTCTCCAAACAGAAAAAGATAAAAACAGGAAAGCTCATCTGGGGAGCCAAGGATAAATGGAACTCACCCAGGTGAAAGGCACACTTTGCCTGATTGTACCTGGAAAAGTGAAGATGTGAAACAGAAAACAGCAAGGAGACAGGGGCAAGAAAAAACATGCACCCAGAAAAGATTGTGAAGGGCTTTGCAGTCGAGAAGGCTTTCTCTCTGCCTTTTCTTTCTGGAAATGCAGAAATGGAATGCATCCTAGGATACTGCATTGCCCCACCCCCACCTAGTAGCTTTTGGGTCTGGATCCAAATCCAACTGCAATTTGAAGAGGAAGTACAGGCCTGCAAGTGGTGAGCCCAGGAGCACTGAGCCCACCACCAACCTGGCAGCTGTGTGGCTCACCCCGGTCCCTGTAGTGCACATGGGAGGACTGGATTATCAGTAAGGAATTTATACTGTAGTCTCAAACAGTGGAATCAAGTTGGATGCATTTTAATTTGATCTGGAAGGAGGGTTCACTACTGCATATAACTTTCAACATTCATTAACTGTTAAAGGAGTAAATTTTGGTAATTGCGTGTTACACCTCAATATATTAAAAAAAAAAAAAAAAACCAGTTTAGCTACAAAGATGATCAGGCTGGGGATATAGCACAGCAGTCTAAGCTCCTGCCTGGCAAGTGCAAGGTTCAGAGTTTGACCCCATGCTGCATGCCCTTCTGTCCTGGAACCCAGGACGGTGGCGCTCTTCCATAGTCCCAGAGGTGGGGAGGCTGAGACAGGAGGATCACTATGAGGCAGAACTGTGTGAAGAGACTTTTTATAATAAATAAATAAATAAATATAGACCAATTACATGGAAGAGGCTTAGCATCCAATGATTTTTATTTCTTGAGTTTTATTTTATTTTAAAACACAGAAGTTAATTAAAATAAGTGTGCCTAAATAGGAGTAATCCTTGCCAGTGGCCAACACCTTGTAATCCCAGCACCGAGACGCTGAGGCAGAAGACTCTAAAGTTAGAGGACACATCCTGCAACCTAGTTACTCAGTAAGATCCTCCCTCAAAATACAAACACAAAAGCCTGGGGCTGTAGCTCAGCTGGAAGGCACTGGGTTCAGTCTCCAGCACCAGAATAACATGGCTATCAACCATGTTGAATCTTGAAGTAATTTCTAATATGTGAATCATGTATTTCTTCTAGTAATTAAAGGATTCAACTTTTGTATGTTGGGTCAGCCAGATAACTCAGTGGATTAAGGGCCTGTTTAGGCTAAGTGCAGGGACTGGGGTTCGATCCCAGGCATGCCATGCCAGCCCTGCTCCCAGGATACCCTGAGCCAGGGAATGAGACTGGGTATGGTGGTGTGCGCTGGTAACCCCTGCACTTGGCAGGCTGAAACAAGGAGGATCACTATGAGTCTATGTAGTGAGACCCCATGGACCCTGTACTAAATACATAAAAGAAAAGATTTTCTATGGCAACGGATATAGCTCAGTGAGCACTTCCTAGCATGTGTGTGAGTGCCTTGACTTAACCTCTAAAACTGCTTTAAGGAACAGAAATGGACAAGAAAAATTTGAAATAAAAAAACAAATTAAACTGAAATTTGGTTCCAGCTCCAGCATCACTGTTGAGGTTGATCTCTACTTTTTCCTCAAATATAAAATGGTAGTTGTGTCTGCTTTAGTAAAATTACATAGCTGCTGTGAACATCATAAGAAACAGTTTATGTCAAACAACTTTATAAAGTAGCTAAAAAATGATTTACTTACATTTAAAGTCCATTTAAATATCTAAGTAAGCTATACAACATTTCTTGAACCAACTCATCCATATTGTAGCGTCCAACAATTATAGCAATATTATGAGCATATTCTAGGTGTTCCATAATTAGTTAATTAAATATTTAAATGAGCATTGGAGATTATGGCAGGCACAAAAGGAAAACTGCACATTGATCAATAAAAATTGTTCTACTTTAGAGGATAATATATGTATGCATGTCTAACAAAGTAATATATCCCCTAAAAGAAATGTTGGTTCAACAAAAAATAGGATTAGCTGGAAAAAATTGGACTTTCCTTGGTACGTGAATAGGAGCATGATTTTTACAGAAAAAAAGGTAATAAATAAGAGTAATGAAGATTCAGGGTTCCAAAATGAAAGCTTATTGTATAGCTCAAAAAGGATGATTCATTTGACACTTCTTGGAAAGTATGAAACCTCTCTCTTTCTTCTTCTTTTCTTCTCCTTCTTCTTCTTCTTCTTCTTCTTCTCCTCCTCCTCCTCCTCCTTCTTCTTCTTCTTCTTTCTCTTCTTCCTCTTCTTCCTCCTCTTCCTCCTCCTCCTCCTCCTCTTCCTCCTGTGTTTCCAGGATCTCAGAAGCTCTTCTACTTAGTGATTTTCCAATATTTGCAAGAAGAATCACTTTAAGTACTACATCCAGCCCAATCATTATGACCTTCATCTGACTTAGCCCTTCATGTCCATGGGAGATGACAGTGTTACATTTACTTTAAAAACATTTTATGATGCTAATGAAAAATGCAATATCAGGTCTCGAGTCCACCAAAAAGTGCAGCGGACACTAGGTCAGCTGAAATGAACTAATTAACAGAGACAGAAGCAAAGGAACAACAGCAGAAAGGTATAGAGGAACTCAGATAAAAATTAATTCCTGAAACAAAAAACAAATATGTGAATGCATAGCATCTGAAATAAAGAATCAAATCTAGAAACATCTGGGGGAAACCTAATGCTCACTCAGAACAAGTGCAGAGAACACTATTCCAGCTGAAATAAATGAATTAATAGTACCAGAAGCAAAGAAACAACAGCAGAAAGGTCATGAGGAACTCAAAGCAGAAATAATTTCTGAAATCAAAAAAAAAATTCTTTGAAATCATACCATCTGAAATACAGAAACGAGTCTGGGAATGTATGGAGGAAAAAGAATTAATAGCTACCTATTAAAAAGATAGAGGAGATCAGAAATATGATGGAATCCTGGAATGAGCAATACAGAAAAGAAATAGAACACATGAAGCAGAGTCAAAGAGATATAGAAGAACTAAAAATATCAATCATGAGTCTACAAAACCGTTTGAGTGAAAGCGAAGATGGAGTTTCACATTTAGAGTATGCTGGTGCAGCTAGTGAAAAGGTGAAAAAGGATTTCATAAAAACAATGAGAATGCAGGAAAAAATAATCCATCACATGCAAGATGACGCCAAGATGAACAATGTGAGATATATTGTCATTAATGAGAATGAAGGAGTCAATACAAATGATATAAAAAGAATATGGGTAGAAGTAATCGCAGAAAACTTCCAAAATATGAGGAAACAAACCAACATTCAGGTAACTGAAGCATACAGAACACCAAATAACTTCAACCCAAGTAAAAACACACCGAGACATATAATA
The DNA here is from genome assembly GCA_004027165.1 of Ctenomys sociabilis. Lineage (NCBI taxonomy): Eukaryota > Metazoa > Chordata > Mammalia > Rodentia > Ctenomyidae > Ctenomys > Ctenomys sociabilis. Next base: position 13,468 of record PVKA01002241.1, read on the forward strand.
GTCAAGATCCCACAAATCCAACACAAGAATAATATACTGAAAGCTGCTAGAGAGAAGAAGTAGATCACATTCAAAGGAAAACCCATCAGAATTACAGCCGACTTCTCTACACAAACCATGAAGACAAGGAGAGCATGGAGCAGAGTTCTTCAAGTCCTGTATGAAAACAAATTCCAGCCAAGAGTATTATACCCTGAAAACTCCCTTTCAAGTTTGATGGAGAAGTGAAATACTTCCAGGACAAAGAACAACAAAAGAATTTCATGATGACAAAGCCATCCCTCACAGACTACTGAAAGATGTTCTAGGGAGAGACTATTATGACCAGAACTCCACGAATGAGAATGGAAGGAACCCACTAAACAGGATAGACAATTAAATACAGGATACAAAGGAGTAAACCACAGCAGGTAAATACCATGACAAACATAAGTCAACACATTTCAATTATAGCCATCAATGTAAATGGACTTAACTCACCAATGAAGAGAAATAGACTGACACAGTGGATTAGGAAAGAAAACCCAAGAATATGCTGTATACAAGAAACACATTTAACTCAAAAGGACATTCATAGGCTCAAAGTCAAAGGATGGAAAACAATACTACATGCCCCAGCACCTCAGAAAAAAGTAGGAGTAGCAATTCTGTTTTCAGACAGTCTCAACTTCAAACCAAGACTGATCAAATGACACAAAGAAGGCCACTATACATTGGTCAGGGGAAAAATTCAAGAGTAAGAGGTAACATTCATAAATATCTATGCACCAAAGACAGGAGCACCCAACTATGTAAGACAAATCTTAAGGGACATGAAAAACTTAATGTCTAGGAATACAATGTTAACAGGAGACCTTAACACACCCTTATTTGAAAAAGATAGATCAACCAGACAAAAAATTAGCAACGAAGTAGTAGAACTGAAGCAGAGCTTGGAACAAATGGACCTGGTGGACATATACAAGGTGTTCCACCCAACCACAGCTGAATACACGTTTTCTTCAGCTGCACCTGGTCATTTTCCAAAACAGACCACATACTGGTCCAGACATCATACGTAAGTATATGTAAGAAAACAGAAATTATCCCATGTATATTATCTGACCACAGTGCAATGAAACTGGAACTAAATGACAAAAGAAATCAGAAAAACCCGCTAAATTCATGGAAATTAAAGAACACCCTACTCAGCGATCAATGGGTCACAGAAGAAATTAAACAAGAAATTCAACAATATCTACAATTCAATGAAAATTCAAGCACAACTTATCAGAATTTATGGGATGCGATGAAAGCAGTTCTCAAAGGGAAAACCATAGCTATAAACTCACACATTAGGAAAACAGAAAGGGAACAAATAAACACCCTCTGACATCTAGAAAAAGAAGAGTAAAAGCAACCCAGAGTGCAAAGATGGGAAGAAATTTTAAAGACTAGAGCAGAAATTAATTCAATTAAGACGAAGAAAACAGTTCAAAGAATCCTCAAATCAAAAAGTTGGTTCTTTGAAAGCCTAAATAAAGTTGAAAAACCTCTAGCCAACCTCATCAAAAAAGAGGAAAGAAAAAATTCAAATACAAGTAATAAGAAATGAAAAGGGTGAAATCATCACAGACCCAGTGGAAATCCAGAACATTGTCAATAGCTACTTTGAGAATCTTTATGCTCACAGAAGACACAGATGAAATGGACAGATTCCTAGAAAGGTACAAATTACCAAAACTGAAACAAGAGGATACAGCAACTCTCAATAAGCCAATAATAGCCAATAAAATACAAGATGTAATAAAAAGCCTACCAACAAAGAAAAGTCCAGGTCCTGATGGATGCACAGCTGAATTCTATAAGAAATTTTAGAAAACATAATCCCTACACTCCTCAAACCCTTCAATGAAATTGAAAAGGAAACAGTCCTCCCAAAATCATTTCTGGAAGCAAGAATTATACTGATTCCAAAACCAAGAAAAGATACAACTAAAAAGGAGAACTACAGGCTAATCACCCTCATGACCATAGATGCAAAAATACTCAATAAAGTCCTAGCAAATAGAATACAGCAAATAATCAAAAAGATCATACACCATAACCAGGTAGGATTCATCCCAGGGATGCAAGGATGGTTCAATATTCAAAAATCTATAAATGTAATATACTATATTAATAGACTGAAATCTAAAAACCACATGATCATCTCAATTGATGCAGAGAAAGCTTTGGACAAAGTCCAACACTCAATCACGTTCAAAGTCCTACAGAAAATTGGAATAGACGGACTCTACCTTAACTTGATAAAGGCCATCTTTGATAACCCAAAGGCCAATATAATCCTAATGCGGAAACACTGAAATCTTTTACCCTTAAATCAGGTATGAGACAATACTGTCCTCTATTACCCCTCCTATTCAATACAGTTTTGGAATCATTAGCAACAGCTATTAGAAAAGAGGGAGAAATAAAAGGAATAAGAATAGGTAAAGAAGAAGTTAAATTATCACTATTTGCAGATGGCATGATACTTTACTTGGAAGACCCCAAAAATTCAACCAAGGAACTACTAGAACTGATACAGAAATTCAGTAGCCTAGCAGGATACAAAGTCAATACTCAAAAGTTAATAGCATTCCTCTACTCAAATAACAAGCACATTGAAAGGGAAACAATAGAAACAATACCTTTTACAATAGCACTGTAGAAAATGAAATACCTTGTGATTCACTTAACCAAGGAAGTCAAAGATCTTTTCACAGAAAAATACAACACCCTAAGAAAATAGATTATAGAGGATTTCAGAAAATGGAAAGATATTCCACGTTCCTGGACAGGGAGAACCAACATCGTGAAGATGGCCATACTCCCAAAACTGCTGTACAGATTTAATGCAATCCCTATGAAACTGCCACCAACATACCTACCAGACATAGAGAAATCATTCCTAAAATTTACTTGGAACCAGAAAAGACCTAGAATAATGAAGGCAATGTTGGCCAATAAAGACAAGGCAGGAGGCATCATAATTCCTGACTTGAAATTATACTACAAAGCCACTTTGATAAAATCAACATGGTATTGGCATTGAATTAGACCTGAAAATCAATGGAATAGATTAGAAGATGCAGAGGCATCTATGAACACACTCATCCATCTGATTTTTGACAAAGGGGCCAATAATACTTACTGGAAGAAGGATAGCCTCTTTTACAAATGGTGCTTTCTACATGCCGAAAACTAAAACTTGACCCAGCTCTATCACCATGCACTAAACTAGAGTCAAAATGAATTAAAGATCTAAACATTAAAACAGAAACACTCAATCTCTTGGAAGAGAAAGTAGGAGGAACTCTTGAAGACATAGGGGTAGGTAAAGAATTTATGAACAAACATTTATTCACATGGGAGACACTTGAAAGAATCAATAACTGGGATCAACTCTTCTTGAGGAGTTTCTGCACGTCAAAAGAAATTGTTAACAAAGTGAAAAGATAACTCACAAATTTTGAATAAATCCTAACTAATAAGCAATCAGACAAAGGTCTGCTGTCTAAACTATATAAAGAACTAAGATATAACAGGGCCTTCAAATGTAAAGACCCAATTCAGAAATGGGCATCTGAGATGAATACACACTTCTCAGAGAACAAAATTAAAGAAGCGAATAAATATCTGAAAAAATGCTCAACATCGCTAGTCATCCGCGAAATGCAAATAAAAACAATACTGAGATACCATCTCACTCCAGAAAGAATGGCTATCATAAGGAAATCAGGCAACCACAAATGTTGGAGAGGTTGCAGGGAAAAGGGAACACTTCTCCACTGCTGGTGGGAATGTAGACTGGTACAACCATTGTGAAGATCAGTGTGGAGACTCCTCAAAAGAGTTGGACTGGAAATCACATTTAGGCCAGCCATTCCCTTACTGGGAATTTTCTCAGAGGAACTGAAAACATTATACCATACTGATATATGTGTACCTATGTTTATAGCAGCACAATTTGTGATAGCACAATCTTGGAAACAACCAAGATGTCCATCACATGAGGAATGGTTGAAAAAGATGTGGTATTTCTGTATAACGGAGTATTACTCAGCTATAAAGAATTATAAACTTGAAGCATTTATACTGAATTCAATGCCACTTGAACATATCCTCGTAAGTTAAATAAACCAGACACATATGTGCAAATATCGTATAGTCTCCCTAGCATAAGAAATACAAATAGAAGTGTACAACAACAACTAAAAAGAATTTAGTCTGATAGTTAAGGCAAAGTTAACAGCATATGCTGCAGGGTACTAATCACCTTTTCTCTTGGATGGTTAGCAACCTAAGGTCACAGATCAAAATTGGAGAAATAGAAGAGCCAAGCTCAGCCAACCTTTAGGCACTAGCCTTTCAAGGTCAGCGAAGACTCAGGACATAGGTAAACCTGTACTGTAACATCATGAAACTCAGTTGTGCCCCAAATTTTTTGATCAAGGAGATTATGCAGCCACAGAGGAAAGAGACTGAAGTTCTATAGTGTGCCTGGGGAGATTCACATGGAGAGAAAACTTTGTCTCAGACTCTCACAGGGAGCAAACTGGTCAAGCATTGGCCATGACTCACAAACATGGATGACGCAGACAAAGGATCTACAGAGTGAGGTACAGGTTTAGAAGATAAACTCTGAGGGGATTTCACTGACCTCATCAGAAACAAAAGCTACATCTTTTGTTATATTGGTCTTGCTCTATCTAGGTCTTAACCATACAGCAGAAAAGTATACAAATGAGGTATATAATCCAGGGCCATAATAATAAATTGAGCTGTAAATGGCTACAGTCAATGACTTCTTCAGATAACTCACTGTTATTGTGGAATGCTGGACTGTGTTGGATTGTGTCATCAAGTTCAGGCACCTAAATTGATTTAATGACAATGGAGTGCCCATCTTTGACAGGTCTAGATGAAAAAAAAGGGGGGAATACAAAGGAAGAATCATGATGCATGTGTATAAACAGTACAGTTAGGATAAGTATGCCATACTTCTGCATAATTCTATGAGAAGCAAGATTCATACTAATAGTGGTAGGACAAGATATTATGTCAGCTTCTAGTACTATGGACAACCACTAGGAACATAACAAGGTAGAAAGTATTAATTATTGAATCTGTGATATAATTCAGGTATAAAAAATAAGCAAAGTAAACAGCTACACTCTCTTAATTCACTGATTAGAGACATCTGCTATAATAATGTTTGTAAGTATAATATCATGTATGCACCTTGTAGAACACCAAAACATTACAAAAACAGTTTGCAATGTATTAATTTATTGAATCTGTCCTGTTAATTTGTCTTGAAACTGTCTCATTGCTGTTTGTTCTTCAGTACATTAAAACAACTTTGATTTTTCCAGTGATTATTCCTTTGCCAGAAAGGAATTATAAAAACAAGCTTTGGTGAATTGTTCTCTGAAGCAAAACTGGATTGTATATTATAGAATGAAACTAGTATACAAATATGCTACGAGGAACATGACCCCTTGTGGTCCTAGTCAGAAACACTGGGCTTTGTCCTCTCCTTGGTGTGTGTGTGTGTGTGTGTGTGTGTGTGTGTGTGTGTGTGTGTGCGTGTGCATCCTCAGTAATCATAAGACCCTGAGCCAAAATGCTTCCCAACCAGTGCTTAGCCTCATAAGAGTTTTACTTGAGCAGATTAGAGCATCTTTCCAGACATCTATTCTCATTTTCCTCTGCTATTCATGGAGATTAAATCCTGCAGCTTGGAAAGAATCCTCCTTCATTAGTCACAGAATGTTTTCAGGCTTAAACTGTGGTTTAGTAGCCCACCCTCACTTGAAATTCACTGCTCACTTCTCTCCAAATGCCAGCAAAAGCCTTGGCCAAAAGATAATCTTGCTTTGAATATACTTGCTTTGGCTAAATGTTCAGCAATCTGAAAGCTTCACAAGATGAAATGGTTATACAAATTAGGCTGGACAACTGCCAAAGAAAGGACCCTTGGAAAGATTCCTCACATCTTCAGAGTACAAAGACTTGGGGAAATTTTAGGCTGATCATAAGCTCACACACTGCCTGTAAGACCAGTTCCGCATCCTCATTCCTTTCTAGTGGAACCCAAATCTGTTGCTGCTCACTGTATGAACTTCCGTGTGGGTTACACATGCCTCTAGTTGGGATGGTTAGCAATAAAATTTTTTACTTAAAGTAACAACAGAACACTTGAACCACTTTATGAACAATACTCATTAATTTTCTTAGGAGGAAAAATTATTTCCAGAAATTTGAAGATAATATCTATCATGCTAAATATTGCCATGGTGAGAGCTGAAGAATCCATAATGTGTCGACTTTTCCCTGAGAATCTTGCCTCTTACCAGCCTGTTATTTACAGTGGACCATAACCCCCACCAATCTTTTATCTCAGAAGAATATCTACAAGCTCTCTGAGATCATCTTGCTGTTATCTGTTACTTTATTATGCAATGTGTTATGAGAATAAAACTGGCATAAAATTTTTTTTAAAATCCTTATTCTTTCTTACTTTTCTCTTTTCCTCCATCCCAGCTTTTCTTTTATTCTGAACAGTTTCTTCCCATCAAGATTTCTACTGTAGCTTTCAGATTTTGTTTATTCATTCAGTTTCTCACAAGATTCAGTTATGGCAAATTGTGCTGCTATAAACATGGGTGAACATATATCACTGCAGTGTGATGTTTTCAGTTCTTCTAGAAAAATACCCAGAAAGGAAATATCTGCTTTGAATGGGACATGTAATCCTAGTTTTATGAGGAATCTCCACACTGATTTCCACAATGGTTTTACCAACCTACCTTCCCACCAACAGAGGATAAGTATTCCTTTTCCCCATAGCCCTCCCAGCATTTGTTGTTGGTTGATTTCTTTATGATAGCCTTCTTTCTGGAGTGAGATGGAATTTCAGTGTTGTTTTAATTTGCATTTTTAATGGAGATATAAATAAAGGACCATTTTATAGTAAAAAATTTATATATGTGTGTGTGTATATACATACATATATATATATATATTCAAAACAGCATAGATATATAGTTACTTTCTCTTAGTTCAATGAGAAAAAAAATTGAACTAATAGTGTTTACACAACAAGATGCAAGATCGTGTCTGCATCTTGTACTATAAATAACTACTACAGAGACAATAATATGCAATGTATTAATTATTATAACTGTCATACAAACCTGTTTTGAAACTGTCTCATTTGTTACTTCTGTTAATAAAAAAAGAAAATAAATAAATAAATAAAGATGGTAGTGTGACAAGCAAATCATTTTTTCTCTTGTTTAACTTAGTGAATAAAATTATTTTTAATATCACTATAAAATAATAATTTTCATTTTTTGAATGACCAATGATGTTAACATTTTTTCATATATTCGTCATTTGTATAAAAATCTCTTATCTCTAGAATTCACCAAGTTTTAGACAATGTAAAGTTCACCCAACCTTTCTACTATTCAGTTTCTTCCCTCATTCATTTTTTGACTCATTAGAAACATAATTCAGTGACTATGAAGCTTTGTGTGGTGCTAGGTACTCACTGTAAGATAATGAGGGCAAACAGATGTGGCAGGCAGTGTCCTGAGCAGTCATCATCCATTTCTTGCCTCCCCTCAAACTCAGTCTCTTTCTCTCTTGCAAGGTGGAGTTGATTCTACTGCTCCTTTAATCTCTGGGTCAGGTCTCTGACTCACTCATCAATAGAATATTATGGCTGCAGGGCCAGATGTCACTTTTAGGCCTTATAAGATTCTCAGCTTCAGTTTCCAGTTTCTGGGGATGCTGGTTGGTAGGCTTTTGAGCCCACCATTTGAGAAATTCCCCTACCCTGAGGCTGACAAAAGCTAGCCATGAGGGCAAACCACAGGAAGAGGACTGTGGTAGAGGGACAGACATAGGGAGATGTTGGGGGAAGGGGGGGGACCTTGACTACTCCAACTGCAGCAAGGGTCTGTGCAAATAAGCTGTCAAATACTTCTAGCTTCACTCACCACAAGACTTTAACTATCTGACCCAAAGCATGAATTTCATAGTGGAGACCATCAATTCTTAGAATTTCAAAAAATAGTAAAACTGTTTTTCCTACACACCCATAAGCTTTAGGTTGATATCTCAATAGCATTAGTTGATAAGGTCCATACTCCCCACCCTCCTGGAAATGGACAATGGGAGACAAGAAACATCATCACAAGAAAGAACGTCGGGTTACATCCCTGGAAATGTTTAGGGGGAGGCATATGGGGCTCTGGGCTTATAACAGAGAAACAAAATAAGTTTGGGGTCAGGAAAGTTTCTGCGCAACAGTGATGCAATCAAAGGGTAAATCCTGTTTGTCTAAGGACAGAGAAGGGCAACCTTGTCTCACACAGACAGCGTATCAGGCACAAAGAGAAGCGCTACGTGTGGGATAGCCTGGCGAGGGGTGCTAAGTCATTCAGTGTGCAGGAGGGAAGTCCACAAAGCTGGGCTCAGTGGTTCGCCAGCCAGGAATTCCACAGGGAGGATGGGCTGGTCCTGCCAGGCCTTGCACATGGTTTTAGCTGCAATGACAGGCATCTGAATCATTTTAGGTGGGAAAGTCGCAAGATCGGTTTGGCCATCCATCAAAAGATATTTTCCAAACAAGTCTGCAGCTTGTCAAAGTAGGCTAAAATATGGGAAAGCATTTTGTAAAACCAAGACCATCATTAAAATGCAAAAATTATAGTTAATTGTCACATGAAAAGCCAGCGTCACCACAATGAAAGGGTCAGAGACTAAAACCCAGAAGTAAAAGTGCATTTTCAAGAAATATTCAAAATCAAGGAATGATCCTGCAATTATCCACAAAATTAGATGTCAATCTGATAGTATATCATTAAAATATATTAAAGGGAAAACAAAGCAAAACTAGAAGTAAAAGCATTTCTTTTATTATATTTTCTATCTTATGTGGTATGATAAAAAAGATAGGAATATTGAGGTCAGAAATTATAACTTATACTCATTCAATAACTAGCCATATGATCTTGGGTCACTACTGCAAACTGTATATACCATGTCCCTACCTGAAAATAAGAAGTATATAGTAATTAGTCTCTTTCCAGCTCAACAATTTCAAATGTTTTTATGCATTTTTTTTTTTTTTTTTTGTCTTTTTTGAAACAGGGTCTCACTATGCAGTTTCGGCTGGCCTTAAGCTCACTTTGTAGCTCAGGCTGGTCTCGAACTCATAACAATCCTCCTGCCTCAGCTTCCCGAGTGCTGGGATTACAGGCATGTGCCACCACGCCCAGCTTGTTTTTATGCATTTCTGATAAAAAAAAAAAATAACATGTCTAAGGACATGCAACTATACAAAGGAAAAACCGACATGTCATATCTGTAAGAATTTCTATCAAATTATATTCCAAAACATGTATTCACAAAACTCTTCACAATGGTGTATCTCTCACAAACTGTTTTTCTCCTTTGTAAAGTCTTTATTCTTGGTCAAGTCACCAGTTCCTCTTTTCTTTGTTTTTTTAGGAAACACTTAAGAGCAGGGAATGACTCTTAACCAGAACAAAAGTTTAATCCATTCTGGAAGAGGCTGATTATTCCATCTAACTAGAACTAGGCTGAATAATACCATCCAACTGGAACTATCAGTTTCTGGGTTTACCGTTCAGAGGGGCCTTAAAACAAGTTGCTATTGTGCTTATCTCTGCATTTAGAGATAAGTTTATTCTTTAGAGGACTTTTCCTGAAGGAAGAGGAGTGTAAACAAGTCACAGGACTTCACTTAAGGCTTTGTATGGTTCTTGGTGAGGTAGTTTTGGCCTCACCTGGCTGGAACTCACTGGAATGTGCACAAATACTTAGGAGCAAACAGAAATTTCCGAAGTATCTTTCATGCTCAAGTCTTCCAGGTAGCAGAAAAATGTAATAAATGAGAATGACATTTGGTCTCCGCTTCAAGATGCTACAGTTCACTTGAAAAGCAAAGCATGTTTTACAAATAAGTGCTTATTAAGTACGAAAATACAGGCTCAGAACAAAATGAAGTCACACTCCCAGCAAGTTCCCAACATGGTGATGTCAGCTTCCAATTTCAACTTCCCACTGGTAAAGTCTGAGAAACACCTTTGGGTAAAAATGGGTGACATCAAGGTAAGGGAAGTCATCAGAGGAAAACAACATGGCCTACAAATATGACAAAAAGCACAATGTTCAGGCACAACTAAATTAATTGTGCCACTCAGTATCTCTGATGATAATGACAAGTTATATAGATGTTCTGTATCATGTGCCTTCCTTGTTGGGGGCTGGGAGACAATTTTACTGAGAAAAATTAATATGTAGTATGGTTACTGCAGTTCTGGACTATACCAAATACTTCATGAATATGATCTATAAAGGAATATGATGTTGGTAGAATTTTTAAATGATAAGAATTAACACCTGCTAGAGTCATGTTTAATCTTGGTTGTTAATTTAATTTGCTTGAGAGGGGACCAGGAGAGTACAGAGCAAAGTTCTGAGTGTTTCTCAGTGGATTATTGTAGACAAAATAATTTGTCACTGAAACAAAAATCCAACCCCCAAAGTTAAAGGAGGAAAGGCTATTTCAGTTCTCAGTTTGTAAAGGATTCAGTCAACATCAGCTGGCTCCACAGGGGGTGGCATGGAAGAGGAGACACCACAGAAGAGAACCATTCATGGTGGACAGAGGGCAGCAAAACAAGTGAGGGACCTTAGCAGCATTTTCTGCCCTTTTATGTACTATCTAGTCTATTGGATTTAGGATAGCACCAATCCAATCAGTGGGCTGACTTAGTAATCACCCAGCCTTATTCCTAGCACCCTTATTCCTAGCCGTGTACCACGAATCAGTCACACACCCTAGGTCCAATCACCTCTGGGAAGTGCCACCTGCAACTTCACAGGCTGTAGGGAGACATCTAGGCACAAGGTGAAGCACCCAGATAGCACTCTTAATCCACATTCACACACTCTAATCCATGCACCTATGAAAAAGCCACACTCATGATTGCGTGATGCTTTAGGGAAGCATCTAGATACACACCATAACAGTTGTGTTGCATATGTTATGGTATGTGATACATGCCACAACAGGTATTTTGGCCAGCAATAAGAAGTTGACTAGTATACCTGGTGTCTGTAGCCAGTTGCATATAAGCTAACACATATCAGGAATAAATACTAAGCAATTCATGATTTAATCCAGGAGGCCTCTTTTAGCTGCATAGAAAATATCCTTTGAAATAGAATTCACCAGTGTAACATACTTAACTATTTTTTTCAGTACTGGGGGTTGAACTCAGGACCTTGTTCTTACAAGGCAAACATTTATTCTACTGAGCTATCTCCCGACCCCAACATACTTAACAATGCATTCAAAGTTAACCATTGTATTGGTTTGGTAAAATTTTCTCCCATTTGTTGGAGAACTAATTTGCACTTATCTGATGTTTATTACCTTCAGAAATCAACTCTTTTTCTCAAACGACAGCCTCCTTTCAGATATCAAGTTAAAAACATGTATAAAGCACATTAGAGATAGGCATCCCCATACCAAAAGACCTCAATATTCCAAAAAAAAAAAAAACCAAAGCAATATTTTGTAGGCACCAAATTTTGAGTTAATAAAAAAATAATTTGAGGAGGTAGATGTATTTCCCATGCTGTGAAAATAATTTCTATTAATCTATGATCAAAATCATACTTAAAATTATTTCTTTATATTCACAAACATATCAATGTGATGTGAAAAATGAGGACCACATAGGACAATGGATGCAAAAACTAAAATACCTAGTTGATAAGTATTCACCGACAATGCTTCTGTCTTTGAAAGCTGTGTTTGTCCTTATTCAAAAGAAAATGATTCATAAGTAGTTCCAGATGCTAAAACAAGCCTAAAGGTAGAGCTCCAAGAGCCATCTGAGATTTTTAGTTTATTGCTCACAATTAGTAGCATTATGCAGGTGAAGCCCCAATCTGTGTAACACGGTGGTTTTCCCAGTTCTCTACTTTAACATAAATAGATGTTAACAAAAAGTCATTTTTGTGCAAATAAGAACTATCCCCTCACGTGTCAGAGAGAAGATTGACGTGTGTGTTCATACTGAGGTCACGATTTCATAGGAAATAAACACCTAAGTGCTGACGTGCTGATGTACAGCGATTACTGAGTGGATGGCTACGACCCAAGTAAAACTAATGTCTGCCGTTTGTCCATTCCCTAGTGGTTGACTCGCCTTGTGTGCTCTGCCTTGTGAACCACCCTGAGAGGCAGGTGCTGTCTAAGGGGAAGGTCAAGGAAAGATAAATTGGTGAATGTTCCTCAAATCAAATAGCTCACAGGTTGGAGGTCTGAGTTAGCCCATAGGCATTGTCATTCTGCCATATCACTCTCTCATTATTCCCTACTGCAAATTGTTTTAACTAGAAAAATTATATATTTTTATTTAGAAAAATGTGCATTTTCTATACATTTCATAGCTTAATAGTCAATAGCAAAACTTCAAGTGCAGGGTCCTGTGTTCAATCCCCAGTGCTGCCCAAAACAAAAAATCTTCACCTCATTATATTTTTTAAATGTAAAATTTAGAACACTAATTTATGGGAATGATTTCCATTCGTCAGAACAAAAACAGATCACAGATAGCCCCAGAGCTGAGGAACAGCTTTGATTTTTGCTAAAATCTGAGTCCACCACTTTCTGATCAACCTTGTGCTGCTCTGAAATCTGGTATTTCTCTTTCTCCATGTTGAAGATCTCACCCTCCTCATGTCTGGCTTTCTGCAGCTTCTTCTTCTTGAACTAAGCATCAGTGAGGTGTTTGGGGATTTTCACTTTGCTGCTATCAATTTTTGTAGAGGTGACAACTACAAATTTCTGGTGTATTCTTCATAGAAAAACACGATTAAGACTAAGAGGCCAACCTCTTCAGGAAGACCACTTTTGCCTCTGTGACACCTGCAGAGGATGATCCAGATGGTGCCAGGAGTGATGGTCGCTCAAAGTTTCCTCACATGCTGACTGAAAGGTTTTTGCCATGGCTCAAGAGCTTTGGGGTACATCTGCAGTAGGGTAGTATCTAGGCATTTTTCATCACCCACATGGATACCTACATTCTTTTTCCCACTGACTGGTTTTGTGACCATAGCAACAACTTTTCCCTTCTTTTTCTTCTCAACCTTTGATTTAGCAGCCATGTACTTTCTCTTGTACAAAGCCTTTCTAGAATACAGAGCAGAACGGGAGTACCCACCAATTCCTCTAACCAGGACAGGATTTTGGCTGTGGTGGGGCTGCCCCTTCTTGGACTATTTTGCCTTCACCTTACCCTTGTTACCAGTACCACTGGCAGAAGACTTCTTGGCTTCAAGTTTCTTCTCTTTAGTGTCTGGCTTCTCAGCTTTTTTACCCACCATCTTGCAAGATGAGAAACTTCCCTTCATTGTATTTTTTTTTTTTTTTTTGTCTTTTTGAGACAGGGTCTCACTATGCAGTTCAGGCTGCCCTTAAACTCACTTTGTAGCTCAGGCTGGTCTCAAACTCACAACAATCCTCCTGCCTCAGCCTCCCAAGTGCTGGGATTACAGGCTTGCACCACCACGCCCGGCTCCTTCATTGTATTTTTGAAAAGCAAAATATGATATTTATTTCTGGAATCCATTCCCATGCTGAATCTCTCTGATAGTCACAGTTAATTTTCAGTCTTTGATGTTTTCTCATATATGATAACTCTTAAAGCCATTGTACAGTTGCTTCACTGTCTAGAAGTGGTCACTGTGTTGGTTGTCACAGTACTCAGCCAAGATGCCAGAGGAAACCCAGACCCAGGACTAGCCCATGGAGGAGGAGGTGGTGACCTTCGCCTTCCAGGCAGAAATTGAACAGTTGATGTCCTTGATCATCAACACCTTTTACTTGAACTTCCTGAGGGAACTGATTTCCAATTCATCCGATACTTTGGACAAAATCAGGTATGAAAGCCTGACAGATCCAAGTAAGCTTGACTCTGGCAAGGAGCTGCACATTAACCTCATTCTGAACAAGCAAGATCACACCCTCACAATTGTGGATACGGGGATCAGAATGACTAAGGCTGACCAGGTCAAAAACCTTGGCACCCTAACCAGTTTGGGGACCAAGGCCGGGTTGCTGAGAAAGTGACTGTGATCACCAAGCATAATGATGATGAGCAGTACACCTGGGAGTCCTCATCTTACTGTATAAACCACACTGCTGTCCTCTGGCTTCAGCCTAGAAGACCTACAAACCCACGCGAATTGGATTTAAGGATGATCAAGCGGGGTCTAGGTATTGGTGAGGAAGACCCCACCGCTGATGACACCGCTGCTGCTGTCAAGAAGGAGACAGCACCCCTTGAAGGAGCTGATAACATATCGCACATGGAAGAAGCTGACTGAGCTCAGCCTGAAGAACCACTAATGGGTGCTCAGCGCTTTAACCTTCACTACCTCTGATAATCTATATTTTCAAGGATTTTTTTGTTAAGTCTGTATAGCATGATAGCTGCTTTTAAGGGGAGGGTGAGATTTCTTTCTACTTTTAAGTAATACTGTGATATTTCAGGCACTAAAGCAGAGCTAGCAGTGCTTTCTCTAGTTTCGTCTTGGTTTATTTTAACAGATTGAGATGTTCGCGCTAACATTTACCTTAACTGTTAACTTTGTGGAGTCTGAAGTGCTTAGGTACTGAGCCAGATTCTTTAGTAGACCGAATCTTGTGTCACTGATTTGTTGAGGTTCCCTGATGTTTAAAGGTGTATTTGTTAAGATAGCTTGAGTTTTCTTATAGGATCTTTCTTTTTGAAACTTTCCCCAATAGTTTCAAATCCACATGTCCCAGGCTCTTAGAAATACGTTATACTGAAAACTTGGTGGCAGGAGCTGCGCAGGCTTGTTTTCCAAAGAAAAATACCGTTCAAGGCAGAATCAACTTCCTAGGGATACTGCAGAGCTATGTCAAAAATCATTTGTATCTAAGCCTGTGAATGGAAGTAAGTGCCCAGGTCACATTGTGCTTTAAGAGGTAATAAATACAGCTGAGTTTAAAACTTTTTAAAAAGCCATTATACAGAATAAAGAAAGGTTGTAAAAATGGACTTGGGATTTAGAACATCAGTAAGAAAAGGCAGGGCAACCCCAGATGCTGGAAGAAGGAGAAAGTGTTTGTTGCTAAGTTTGAGTTTCCTCTGAACAACTCAGCAGTGGGTCCACAGGGAACAGGCTGTTCTGGATTGGTTGCTATTTCTGAGAGAGAATTAGAAATGAAAAATAGTCTCTTAGTCTGTTTGTACCACTATGAAGAGACCATAATAGGTTAATTAATTAATTATTTATAAATCTATTTCTTATGGGGCTAGCGGCCATGGAGTCCAATATTAAGGTGCTGGCAAATTCTGGACCCGGTGAGGGGCTGCATCCCGATTGACAGCTCTTTTCATTGTAACATCCTGGCGCATGAGGGATCTCTCAGGCGTCTTCTCTCAGGTCACTAAATCATTCATGAGAGCTTCGTCCTTGTGGCAGTCATCACCCAATCACCCCACCTCATATACCACATCATTAGGGTCAGGCTCTCAGTCTATGACACAAACGTGCTGCTCATAGCAATCAAGAATCAGGTCCCACATGAAATCCTAATAGTACCTGGCTGGCACGCTGGGCCTGAGAGTGCCATTGGTAAGAAAGGAGTCACTCACCAACCTCAAAGGAGCCACTGTGCCACTTCATGATGGCTTCAGGGCCCTTAGAAGCCCAGGATTATATTCAGGATGAAGCTGGGTTTATCTGTGGCTGTACCAAGGCCTGGTTCTTTCCCTGCTATTTCCTTCTTGGTCCAAGCTAATGGCTGCGTTTAATCAACGCCAGCCATTTGGTCTTTCACTACTAATTCTGCAGTTAAATCACAGATTATTTCTACTTTATTGCTCTATATGTTCTTCCTATAAAATGCTTCATATTTTCTACCATTCCTTTTAGAATCAAGATAAATATAGATGGTCTTGGTGAAAACATTGCTAGCTAGCTACAATGAGCACAGAGTCAACTTCAACTGGGAATCCATAAAGATAATTGTCTTTATACACTATCAGTTATCTAACTCACCCATTTGCAATATTCAGTAATGAATTTTCATTTGACAGTATTGTACAAACCAAATAGCTCATATATTTTAAGCAACAAAGTACACCTCGAGGAACTTGTTAGAAGGACTGAAACACTTCAAAATGTTGACCTGCAGTAGATGGGGATGAGATTGAAATGAAGTGCACTGTTTCACTTATTGGCATGAAGTAATGTGACTCCATGGTCATCGTGTTATATTTGTTAAGAACTTCAAACTGTAGACCTCCTCGAGGCAAGACCTCAGTTGGTCTCTAGGGATTTCTACCTTGCACAGCACTTCTCAAGCCTCAGGGTGGCTGCAACTACATTTCGAAGGACTCCAGAGACTCCTGTATTCCAAATTCCTTGATGAAGTTTTGCAAAGAAAATGAACAGAGATGCATACCTTTTGTGTGCCTGTGCCTTGAGATGAATAATCATTGATTTTAAATTCAATTCTATCTGTTGTGAACCTAGGCAGAGCACTGAGCTCTGGTGGGAACTTGTGCTGCTCAGGACCAAGGGTTCTGAGGGGCTTCCTCTCCTCTGGTGTGTTTAAAGTCTGTGACATCAGCTCTTGGTGTCACTACCAGGGGACTGGATCCCATGAGCTTCCCATGGATGCAGGAGGCCAGAGTGCCTTCTTTCATGAGCTCACTGCTCTCTCTTTCCATCTCTTTCTCCATCTGTCTAAGATGTAGAGCAAATTCTGATTGTGGGGTTGTTAAGGAGTTAAACAAATGGTAAAAATCTTGTTGCAAAATATCTAATTAGATTTTTTTCAAGAAACCATAAAGTATGAATTGTTCCATTCTGAGATTAGGGATGATAAATATGAATCTACTATAACTTTTCATTGCAAATTCCAGAGATGGAATTTGGACTTATTTTCATTTTGTCTTTGTATCTCTATGCATGACAACAATGAAAACTTATTTAACCTGGATACATTTGATTTTGCAAATGTATTTCATGAGGGCTGTTTCTCATTTTGGATTCCTATCGTAAAATCATTTTGCCACTTTCATCTTTGTAAGCAGATGTTGAATTTTCTAGCACCTTGAAATTCTATTCAAAAGTATGTCTCATCCTTCTGAAATCTTCTGCTTACTTTGCAGACTTTAGAAAAAATTCTTTGTCTCAATCTAAGAAAAATATAAACACATGAAATTATCCTCCTTCATTTCATTCCAGTGTCCTGTGCCTTCATAAGAAGCACATTTAGAATTTGAATTCTTTCAGAAAAATCCAAATTCATGGCAAAAATGTACCATTTAAATATCTGCTCTTTCCAGTATGGTTTTTGGTTCATTCATGTTCTGTTCAGTTTACATATTCCCTAAAAGAAGTGTTTTAAAAGTATTTGGTAAGATAATTTTTCATAATGTAAAAAACAAAAATTGAATTTCCACACTTTATAAAATCAAATCATTTTGGTGACAGGAAGTTCAAATACTAATTCTTTTCAGATTCCTTTGGGTGTGTATTGCAGATTTATTCTTACCAACACAATCTTTAATCTAGCATAAGGGAACTCAAACTCTTCCAGTGGTGTTGTATCTTTTCTCACTCTCTAGTATACTCTAATGATTTCCAAGAGAAGAAATTATAAAAAATTCTTTAGAAGCAAACTGTGTGTTTATAGAAGATTTTCCACTTGGAAACCATTTGCAAAAATCTCACGTTCTTCTCATCAAAGTTAAACTTGTGCATGTTCAAGATCTGAAAAGGAAAATACTCTATGTGTTCATCTTCTTCAGGTTTCAATCCATCCTCTTCCACCACAGTTATCTTCTCCTTAGCATCTTAAAGAAGACTCAAGTTTTCTCCACCTACTTCATAAAACACCTTTGCTTATGTACATATCCATATAGTCTCCATCACTCTGGACCTGCCCGGCTTCCTTGAACAAACCACATGCCCTCAAAATTTCTAGTCACACAGCGTGCTGCATCATTTTCCAAGAAAATCTTCACGATTCATCCTGTCCCACATGGAAGGTTACTTCTTTCAGGATATTTCATTGTTTCTTTTTCAGGAAAGTTCATAGCAATTCCTTATTTTTCTCACAGATCTTGTGTACATTATCTGGATCCCAAAGCATTGTATTGTATACATTTTATATTTGTTACTTTTCTTCTTCAGGCCTGTGAGAGAGTAGAGGAGGTTGGTGGCCTGATTTGAGTACCCTAGTTCCCTCCTCATTGTTTCCTGCCTACACATTTCAGTCCTGAGGATTCCCTGAAGAAACAGTCAACAGGTATGTGTGTGTGTGTGTGTGTGTGTGTGTGTGTGTGTGTGTGTGTGTGTGTGTGTGATGGACAGACGACAGAGACAGAGAGGGAGGTGATATTTTATTTTAAGGATTTGACATAAATGATTATAGAGGCTGGCAAGTCCAAACTCTTCAGAGTGGGGAGGTAGGATGGAAAGCCACCAAGAGTCCCTGGTGGAGATCAGTCCAAGGCAATCTTTTAGCAGGATTTCCTCTTTTTCAAGAAAACATAAAGTATGAATTGTTCCATTCTGAGATTAGGGATGGTAAATATGAATCTACTATAACTTTTCATTGCAAATTCCAGAGATGGAATTTGGACTTATTTTCACTTTGTCTTTGTATATGCATGACAACAGTGAAAATTTATTTAACCTGGATACATTTGATTTTGCATATTTTTTTCTATTCAGAGCTTCAGTTCCTGAGACAAGACACACCTACATTACACAGAACCAACCACTTCATTCAAAGTCTTCCCTTTAAAAGTTCATGCAAAAGCACAAAACATCTCCCAAAATGTTAAACTGCAGTGTGGAACATCATGACCAGAGCAAGTTGACACATGAAATTAACCACCCCACAACCCTTTCCACAGGTAACCTTGTCCCCTCCTCACATGCTGACTTTGAGCTTCACCATACTGCTTTCTTTGGTCAATGGAATGTCAGCAGACGTGTAGAAGCAGAGATGAGGAAAGTGTTTGCGTATTTCTGCAAATACTGTCGCTGCTGCTACTGCTACAAAAAGATGCCGGACATGCTTTCCAATCAGCACAGACAACAGATGAGTAAGCTCATGAGAAAGAAAAGCATCCTGGACAAGCTCAACCTCACTCACTAACTTCACAAAGCATAAGACACATAAATGCTCTTGTTGTAGACATAAATCTTGTAGCTACTTGTTATATGATACATTTTGGGGTACAGAAAGCTGACTGAAATAGATGCTATTTATCATTGTGTGACCAATTTAAAATAACCTGCTGAGGAAATACATAGTAGTTAACCAATAAAGCATCCATTGCTAATGTGTGTGGGGTTGACAAATGTTTGTCAAACATATTCAAGTATGCACTGACAACAGGTGTGGTCAAGAAGCAAGGGATGAAAAAACGATAGACTTGGTAGTTTACATAACACACATTAATTCTTTCCCAGTTTTGGAGGCTGGAACTCTGAAATCAGTGGATCAGATTAGCTAGTTCCTGCTCTAGACTCAAAGCTGTGAAGCTATTTTATTTCTGTTTTAATTTTCTAGGGCTGACATAAAATACCACAGACCAGGGCCCATCAGATAGCTCAGTGGAGTAAAGCACCTGTTTAGGCAGAGTGCAGTGGCTGGAGTTCGATCTCCTGCGTGCTGTGCCAGCTTCACCCGAGATGGTGATTGAGGCTGGGCACAGTGGTGCACACCTGTAATCCTAGTGCTTGGGAGGATGAATCACCATAAGTCCAACCTACAGGGTGAGACCGTAGACCCTCCTGTAGACCCTGTACTAGATACACACACACACACACACACACACACACACACACACATATATATATATACCACAGACCAAGTGACTTGAACAATAAATATATATTAGTTAAGTTTTTGTTGCTGCTACCCAAATACAGTGGTATCTTCATTCATATATCCTTGTTTTTGAACAATTTTGCAAAATTTGGTTTTGGCTTTGGCTCCAGAGTCATGGAATGATTTAAATTTGTGGACTGAGGCACCATTGTTCCTGGCACACACAATTTTATAAAAGAAGGATTTGGTAGACTCACAGTTTCAGAGGATTCAGGTCAGGGTTGACTGACCGTAGGTCAGAAATGTCTTGGTAGAAAGGGGAGGCAGAACAAAGATCCTCATCGCGTGCTTCCTTGGAAGCAGCCCAGATGGATGGAGAGCATCATCAAGAGGTGTACCCCAAAAGCATCCTCTTGGAACCCCCTTCTCAAACTATGATTAACACTTATGAAGTAAATTATGGGCTGGGGAGATGGCTTAGTGGAATAAGTGCTTTCCTGGCCAGCACAAGCCCTGAGTTTAACCCCTGGTTCTGAAAAAAAAAAAAAAAAAAAAAAAAAGGGAATTATGTAAACAAATGTGACCTGTTGGGCTGGGGAGATGGTTCAATAGAATAAGGCTTCCCTTGGCAAGTACAAGGGCCTGAGTTCAATCCCCAGTTCCGCAAAAGAAAGTAAATTATGAATGACAGTGAACTAATCCACTTACGCTACAGCATCCCTATAATACAAACCCTCTCCAAAGGCTTTTTTAATCCAGGCAAGTTGACAAGATTTAAATTCCAGAGGAAGTAAGTCCAAGGCCAAGATGCCAGTGGGGTGAGCTATGGATGGGTCTCTTTGCATGGCTATCCTTCCGGACGCCCACAGCCCTCTTGTCCCTCTATGTATCCAAGTCTCTCCTTGTGAGGACAGCAGTCTCATTGGATTGAGGCACTGAATCAAATCGCATTCTCAGGTATGAGGGTATTAAGGCTTCAACATATGAATCTGGAGGGCCAAGCTGCAATCCATGCCAATGCCCTTCTCCTACTCACTGTTGATGTCTGGCAGCCCTCGGCATCTCTTGGCATATAGGTACATCACCCTAATTTCTGCCTCCAGAGCCACTTGGTGCCATTCTGTGCTTATCCCTCCCTACCTTGTCTTAAGAGGACACCAGTCATCTCTGATTAAGGGCATAGCTTACTCCAGTATGATTCCATCATAATGTAGTTAGTTTGCAAGTGCTTGTGCATCATTCAGATGTGGCTGAAATGACAAACACCTCTATTTCATTGCATATTTTGGGTATGCGTTCTCAGCACATAATGCTTACTTGTGTGCAGCTCACACATGTTCATGACATATATCTTAATTCCCTTTGTTATCCTTCCCTCTCTTCCCTCCCACATCCCTCCATCTCCTGATCCCTTTCCCACATGAGAAAGATCTATCTCCTTACTTCCTATTATCTATTTTTTTGGTTCTTTCTTTATAATTTGGGTTTCTCATATAAGAAAAATCATGTAACATTTAAGCTTATGTATCTGATTTCTAGTTCTTCAGAAGAGAAGGTAAAAAAAAATGGCAAAAATATCACCTAAACTTTAATATAAAATAGCTAGAAAAATTGAGAATGGACCAAGATTGCACAGTAAGAGACCAGTATCCCAACAATGACTTATACACAGTCTCCCCAGGCTGATGTAAGAGTGTTTACTGTAGTAACATGATTTATGATAGACATCTCTAGTGAGTAATTAAACCACCCAAACACTCTCCGTGAGCAGTAAAACCCTCATAGCCTACTCCTCTTAAGCAATCTTGATCTCTTTCCTTTTGTTTATTGGTGTAAAAATCTTTAGTTCTAAGTAAGTTGCAGTATCTCCTTCCTCATGGGCCGCAAGAGGAGGTAGTCCAACAGGCACACCAGTTTTTTTTAATTTTTAAGGAAAATTATAGTGCTAGGAATTACTGTACCCTACAAATGGCCAAAAGCTTTCTGCTTCAGGGAGGCAATGGCTACATGAACTTCAAGTGTAAGTAGTGAAAGGAGTGAATGGCCTTAAAGAACCTCTCCGCTCCAACTTGTTGAAGAAAGATACTCTGTGATGATAGTTACAGGTGTTGGCATGTGGTAAGTTGGGAGAGTCTATGTATATTCTCATTTAATCTTAACATCATGCCCATTAAGCACAGAGCAGGCAACAAAACTCATGTCAAGAAGATGGCAATAAGAACTCGTGACTCAGGAAAGGGAAGAAGGAAAATGGACTTTGTGTCACTAAAGCCATTAAAATCAGATAAGTTGGGAAAAATATGACATGCATATTATCCAGAAGCAAGACTGCCCTGCTACCCACTGAGCAGTTGGAAGATGTTCTAACAATGGTCGTAAGGATCCTACTATCAGACCACTAGAAAGAAATACTCCATGGAAGTTGATTACTCTGTTCTGTGAAACAGAAACAATAAATGGATGGATGGATAGATAGATAGATAGATAGATAGATAGATAGATAGATAGATAGATAGATAGATAGATAGATAGATAGATAGATAGATAATAAACATTTATCTCACACAATCAAGGAGGCTAAGAAGCCCCTCTGTCATCCTCTATGTCATCCTCAAACTGGCAAATATGACACTCCATCATGTAATGCAATTCAGTACTAACCTGGTGCTCCAGTGTTTCAGGGTAAAAGGAAAAAGGACGCTGTAAACTAAGAAGAAAACTGATCTCTCCTTCCTTCACCATGTTATTCTATCCAGGCCTCAGCAGATTGCATGGCACCTGCCCACACTTGCGGGGGAAGATATTCCATATTCACTCAGACGCTCGTCTCTTACAGAAAGACTCTCACAGACCTACCCAGAAATAGCTTCTGGCCCACTTTGTGGGCACCTCTGAGCCCAGGCCACTTTGCCTGTGTAATTAACTGCTGCAGTTTTCAAAAGACACTCAGCTGGCTGTTCTTAGGCCTTTCTTGAAATATCTGGCTGTCTGCCAACCACAATACAACTGTTGAAAAGCTGCTAAAAATTTGGCTGATGTTTTTCTAGCCCTCCCATGGTGGATTTCCCTTTTCCTTATCTTTTCAATTTTAGGAAATCTCTTTTCTCTTCTGTAACTACGGTCATGTTAGTTTCTCAAGTCAGTTCATTTAGATTTTGTTACGATCTCAGTTTGGGGTGAGGGTTAAATCACATATACTTATACAGATGGTTTAACCTGTTTTAGTTGTACTGACAGCAAGCCTTCCCTGCCAGTTTTCTTCATCTAAGCCAGACACTTGTCCCCCTTTCATATCAATATACAATGATGCAGTTCTTACATAGCATACAGCATATACTAAGTTTCTTTCTCTAGGTGGTATGTCATCCCTGTCATGTTTCACAATGTCTTTTGGGATTTAGGAATGCTTTTATGTTTTGCTGTGGTGGAGATCTTTGTATTTAAGTGCATTCATCTGCCTTTAACCTCATTTTTCCTGCTTACTATGTTACTATCTGGTTTGTCAGTTTCAACTGGTGTCTTAGCTCCAGCTTATTAATACTAAAATAGCCAATGATTTCTAAAGCTGCTTTGCTCTCCAGGCTCTCCTATTTGTACCTGTGTTCAGCCCCCTTTCCAGAATAAGTAATACTGTTGCTACCCTCACTTTCCTCCATCAAAGGCCCTTTGTTTCAATTACAGCTCTACAACATGCTCCACCAGCCTGGAGCTGACTGCTTCCCTCCTGCTTCCTGGTAGGATGAATGTCGTGACATGGTAGATCCTTCAAGAAGGCTCCCATGTTTACTGTTTCCTGAGTAAATACACACTTAAAACTTTCACTACAACCTTGAGGACTGCTTGGTTGAAACTTATAATTTGGACCCAAGTTCTTCTTCTTTGTGTTCCCTCACAGCCTAATATTTTTTTTTATTTTTATGAATACATTGATCTTTTTGCCTGAAGCCCATGGATGTATTTCTTCCATTGCCCCTACAAATTAAAGTTTCAGTAAGACAGAATTTACAGTTTGTTGTTGAACCAATTTTCCTATTTTTCAAGAAGAATTGTTAAAGTTTTTCCTCACTGGTTTCAAGTGATTTGTTTGTTTGTTACTGGGTATTGAATCTGGGACCCCACACTTGCAGGAGCTTATGCTGCTGATCTAACTCCTCAATTTATTGGATTATAATTTCTTTTTTAAAGATTTATTTATTTAGTTGGTGAAGGGTCTCACTACACATCTCGGACTCACAATGATTCTCCTGTCTCAGCCTACTCAGCACTGTGATTATAGACATGTTCCACTAGGTCCAGGTTCAGTGGTTGGTACCCTGTGAAGCCAGCACAGCATGCAGTACCAGAAATCGAACTCAGACCGTTGCACTTGCCAGACAGGCACTTAACTGCCAAGCTATCTCTATGGCCCTGGATTATAATTTCTAATAATAGTTCTTCTTAATTGTTTTCATCCCCCAGTCAAGGAGTCTACATTAATTTGTGTTGCAACTTCATTTCCTGGCTTCCATTTCAACTATGTTTTATTTGCTCTGTTTGGCTTGCTTGCTTTATTTTTCATTGTCCTGACCCTGTTTCTATCTTTGCCTCACTGAGACTTATTAAATTTCCCTTGTAATCTATTTGCCTTTGAGCCTTGTCTTTCTGTGGTATTCTGCTTCCTTTTATTCATTTCTTTTAGATTCTTCCTTGCAAACACCCTGAGCCTCCCCCCACAGCACTTCCTTCTGAACAAAGGAAAATATCAAGAAGAGGTAGTCAGGTGGAAAAGGATCCGCATTTAATATACTGCAGTTAAAGTGCTTTAATTACATAAACTTTTTATAAAATATGAGCACACGAGCACACACTAGAATCCCTGCATGGATGTAGAAAGAGCCATGTGTGGAAGGGGCCTGAAGCTTAGAATTTGCCAGCACTGTGATGACTCCACTCAGGCAACAAGGGCAGGACAAGCACATCCGAGGTGCTTGGCATATGTTAGCTCAGTAATAAGCAAATTCCAAGTGGGACATTAAAGATAGGTACAAGCACAAGTACAAGCACTGTCTTCAGGTACTTCTTAATGCTGCTCGACCACCCGCTTCCTGTACTTTCAGCCATTCTGGTTTGCCTGGTCCCACTGGACTCCACCTCCTTCTGTCAGCACTTGCACTTTGGAGCTTTGTACACAGGTGCGTCTGTTGGTCTCTCCCTAGGTTTTTGTCCTGGTTCAATTTCGTTACTCATTTATTCCAGTTCTGTGGGACAGAAACACGTAGGACTTTTTTCACCCTCACGAGCATTGGAGGCATCTTTCTCTTGCAGCGCACTTGTACAAGAGCTGTTCAGGAATGAAGGAAACAGCGCAGATGCAGTCAACGCTGTGTCCGTTGTCTCTGTCTTGTGTCCTTGGTCACTGACTGCCCTCTGTGTTTGGATACAGAAGATGAAGAAGAAAGGAACGAGGCTCAGGGTAAGAATCAGCTTGTTACCTTCAATCCTAGGTAAATATGATGTCATTTTCTGAGAGGCAGGAGGCTGGGATGAGTGGCTGTCATGTGTTCCAATGTGTCAAGGATTTTTATTTTAAATATAAACTGGAAAAAATGGAGCTATAAGTTAGAAGTCTCTCCCAATAATGAGTGTACACATCGGAATTCAATTTCATACTTAATGGAAAATAAGAACTAAGTGCTGAATTTTAATCACTTTAATAATTCTGAAACATTAAAATTTTAAGTGGGTAGTATAGGCAAAAAAGCTTTAGTAACAGGATTTTTATCAACATATTCATTTGTGTATGAGATATGAATTTGATTATAGTTTACTTTGGTCTGCTTATTTGTCTGTCTTCTAATCTAGGAGATAAGTGCCATCAGGAAACAAATTATGACTTCTTTGTTCACAGATGTAGGCACATTTTTTTTTCAGAAAGCATCCAAAAGTGAATTTATTTAACCATACTCAGCTGATAATACAGCAATTGTGTGAATATTGCACGCTTTAGCAAGCTGAACAAACTGAAAATAAAACGTTGGTTGGAAGGGGGCAGAGGAACTTTGTCTCGTAAGAATCAGCACCGAGGGCTCCATAATCATCTAGTGTCTGCTCAATGTTGTATCTGTGATTAGAAATGTACATGATAGGAGCTCCAGGGATCTCCAGATTCTCCGTTTAAGGTCCTTGTCAACCGTGGCCACAGTGTAACACTTGTGCTGAGTTACTCTCTGCACTAAACAGTGGTCTGTGCAAGTCCCTTTATCTGTGCAAGGTAATCGTTCAAACCGGAGATCCTCGGCAATCCTTAGGGCCACTCGAGACTTCTGTCCCAATTTCTCAATTTCCTCCACTACACACTCAGTTATACAAGGGGTACACTTGGCCTACAGACAGTCCATCATCCACTGTACCGACTCCAGTTTGGCCTTGACGGAAAAGTTGATGAAGTTGGTATCAACCAGGATATGACAAGGTGGGCCCAGTTGTGTGTTATACTGGAAGAATAAGCAGGAAGAACGTTGGGGGACTTCTCTTTCCTTTAGAGCCCTGGGATCTGTCTTTTCTTTCTTCTCTTTTTATGCAAAACCAGGGATTGAACTCAGGCCCTTGTGTTTGTCAGGGAAACACTCCACTGAGCCATCTCCCCAGGCCCTCTCTTTTCTTTCTTTTTAGGTTTTAGTCTCTACTTTTCTTTCAGTCTCTCATCTCTGAGACCAAGCATTCGCTTCACTGGCACACTTTCTTTTGTTTCCCTGTGTTCACGCCTCTGCCTTGTTCTTCTATATCCACAGTATATCTGTTTGCACTTGGAAAACAATGATAAATTAATATTCAATTGTAAGATAAAATAAACTCAACAATCAAATGTTATAATTCATAGTAAATATTTATCAAAATACAAAGTTTTGGATTTTTTAAAATATTATCAGTAAGACTTTCATTATCACACTTAGATTTTAAAACTTTGAAATCAGCATGTAAGAATTCTTCAAAATTTGATTTTCTAAAATTTAAAAATATTCAAATTAGTCATGTTGATGAGCCCAAATTGATTGAATTACTGTGGCTCCAATTTAACTTTAAACATTTTAATTTACATGTAAGAAATGTGAGATGCATGCCTGACTGATTAGAGTAGGAGCCCATGACATATTTAGCCAAACAATATACTTGGCCCACGTAAAAGTAGAAACTTCATAATTTGGGGGCATCACTTCTGGTTTAAAGAGAAGGGATTGAGGAATCCCATTTCTCCTTGCAGCTCTCTACGCAGATTTCCTAGCAAAGACTGAACTTCCTAATCCAGTACAGGTGGTGATTTCTTGTTATGGACTAGAAGGTGCCGCCTGTGCTTCTACCCCGAGAGGCACTCTAGGACTCCCCTGCCATCATCACCCTCTGCCCTTAGGCTTCCCTAGCAGTGGGGAAATTCAATTTTCTCTTCAACCTTCATTCTTATGCCTCTGTACTGTTCAGCACTGGTGTGCGTGCACACAGAGCTGGTTTTTGTATGCTGCGGTCAAATACCACATCTGCACTGGGCCTGCGGTGCAGCCCCAAGTGCACTCCAAGCCCAGGCCTGGGGTGGTGTCTTCCCCCATAATTACGGCAGATGCTAATATCAGCATTGTGACTTTATTCCTATATAGAGAAAGCAGCTCTGTGCAGTTCAATTAGTGGTAACAAAAAGTTACCTGCTACCACTGAGCACATGTAATTTTTTTTTTAAATGTATAAATGTTAAAATTTTAAACAAACCAAAAAACTGAGAAGTCCATTCCAGCTAACAAGGTCATCCTTTTCACGTGTGTTAAGAAGTAAGTGCTCACATACAAAGCACAGCAAAGGTGACACATTGCTGAAGGGCTGGAGTAACTTGACAACATTCTCTTCCATCATGAGCCTTCAGTCTCCACTTCTTAGGTAGCAAGGTGACACACACAGAGACAGCGAAGGCAGGAGGTGAGGACATAAGGAGGGCAGCATCCTTTGCCCTTGTACATGAATCTGCCCCTAGGGCTTCTGAAGATTCTGAAACTCACAGCTTCTGCAGCAAAGGGGCTGTGCCTTTATGCAGTTTTTTGTCATGAAGAAAGGCAGACCTCAGAGAAAATTAGTCCCAAGCTTTGGGATTTTTTTAGATAAGGTTATGACTCTTTCCAGGAGCAACGTTTCCCCTTTTCCAGAACTTCTAAAGATACCTAAAATATGTGTAAAATTAAAAATGTCTTAGCCTCACATTTAGTTATATTGATTAAATTATAGGGAATTCTACGTGCGCCTCTTCTTCTGGTTGGTTGAGGAGTGGCTCTGTGCTCCCAGAGGCTCTCATGCCAAAATCTAGAAACTTGTGAACAGGTCGTGTTGTATGTCAAAAGGGTGATGATGTGATTAAGGGGCTTGAGATGGAATGCAGGCGGCTGCTAATGTCCACCACAGGGGGGGAAGTATTAGCCCCTGAAGCTTCTAAAACAACAAGCCCTGCTAGCACCTTGAGCTGACTCTGGCAAGATTCATGTCAGACCCTGGGCCTTCAGGATCATATAGGGGTAACACTGTGTCCCTAAGTGCATAGCAATATTTTAAAACAGAAGTAGGAAAGTGGGCCAGTTACCTATTGAGCACTGTAGATGCTTTATGAAACTTGATAATCTTCTTCTTACCTTGGATGCCAGACTGCTCAGTCCCTCCTTGCTTGTGTAGCGCACCTCCCGGGATTCCGTCTGATATTTCCAACTCTTGAAGATCTGTGAACTATGCAGATTTCTTGCGCTAAGCTGTGAATTTATTTATCCAACAGCTCTACAAAGGTGAAAACCTGCTAGTTTCTTAGGGGCATTTGACATTTTCTCCACCCTTTTCTCTTCTCCCAGTGATACTTTATAATGCCAAGAGGATAAATTTTCATCCTCTACCTAGTACTCATTTCTGGAAAGTGTCTTCAAAGCACACCTTCACTTATTCAGTGTACCTTCACCTTCCTATACGATTTCACTTCTTTTTCTTACAGCTGTGTCACAATTTGCAAGTGGAGATTGATACTTGTATCTTAAGGGCTTTCAAGGTTGCAACAAGATTATCAACAATAGCTGAGCTGCCTTGTCACAGATTTACTTAATCAAGGACAATATTCATATGAAAGACAAACATAATAGATCCAGATTGTGGTGCTAAAGCCTAGCAGAGCTACTTACTGTCAGGGAAGCTGTCTCTGATAAATGACACTCAGGAGACACTTTGTGGAAAATCACTAATGATGGCCATTATTTCTCCCATGAATCAATCACCTGTTGTTTTTCTGTTGTTAAAAATAAAAAGCCAGAGAAAGAACTTGATAGCTACAACAGTATTTTTTAAGTCTCAGTGTCAATTTAGTACTTGGAGAAATGAATGGAAATAAAAATACTTTCAAGTAAGCCTTTATTAACATTTACTGTATTTCAATAATTAATATTCAAGAATAATTATAAACCAGAATTGGGAGAGGACCTGGGAGTATAGTGATAAATTGGACATCTGTATTCCCTGCATTTGTGTGTTTTGGACATTATAACAAAATGACAGAAATCAAGTAAGTAATAGAGTTAAAATATGAACGATCACTCATGAGCTACCGTAGGGGAGTTACGAGGTACCCTGGGAACATATAGAGCTGCATACTTTGGATTGTTTAAATAAGTTAGAATGCAAAACAAGAAACATTTTAAGATAGAAACAAAGCTATTGTTTTATAATACAATTTTACAATTATGGAAAAACATGAATATTTAATATCTAAATTTAATTATTTCGGCTATGTGATTCTGCCAGGGAAATTTTTTCAGTGCACTGTAGAAATTAAAAATACCATTAGAGAAATGAATTCTACGTACTGAAGAACACTCTATAATTACTTCAGCTGTTAAAGCTGAAGTACAGAAAAGTGTAGTTGACTCCTCGTATTTGAACAAGTCCTTTTGTGTGTTTTTTTTTAATACAAGGACCATTCCAAACTTTTAAAATATAATTTTTTTTTTAGTTTTTCTCAGTTACCGCTCTTGATTAACACGTATTTTCAGAAGGAGCGTTCGTCTTTAGTCCATGCTTCGGTCATGGCTACCAGGCAGTTCACAAGGCGTCAGGACAGAGCAAGCAACCGACAGAAGCCTCGTGCCCACTACAGAGACAATGGAAGGAGACAAGCAAACAAACAACGAAGCGCAGCTCAGCGTCCTCCTCTCAGCACTGTCCTGCTGCCCCTTCTCTAGACTCACTTTTCACATCAGAAGCTAATCTTTAAAAAGCATCAATTATACTTCACTGTTCTTCCCCAAACCCTCATTTCAGAGGCTTTTCGTTTCACTCAGAATAAAGCCAAAGTCCTGATGCTGGCGCGAAGCACCTGGGTGAGCTGCTTCTTCTCAGGCTTCCCTTCCCAAAGGCCCTAAATCTCTCAAATAGAAGAGCTTCCTCCATTCCTCCTATCTGGAAAACTCTTCCCTGGATATTCATTGCCAACCAGACCTTACTCAGTGGCCACCATCTTAGCCAGGTCACCTCTGGCCACAAGATTCAATTCCAGGAGGTATCCCCTCTCTGCCCACATTAAATATTTCCTCTTGCATAGCACATATCACACCATCCCGTGAACTAATTCTCCATTTTCTCTATGCTAATCCTAGATGTTCTTGTCTGTTTTATTTTCTGATGGATGTAGTTCAAATGCCTAAAACAGAATCTACCATGAATATAGGCTAAACAAGTAATTCAAAACTTAGGTCCTGCTATGAACTTTAGGTTATAGGAATAAATCCTTCAAAGAAAGGTTAAAATCAAAGGTATGTTTATTCTACATGCTTATGATCTGCTTTTGTTGTTTGACTTATGTGACCTGTCACTTTCACCAGGACAACGATGAGCTCTTTTAAATGGCAAGATTAGAACACTTCCTTTCTCATACCTGTCTACAGTGTGAGATCTTAAGCCAGGTGTCTTCTCCTTGGCTCTGTTTTTTGTTTCTATACAGTATTTTTTTTGTTTGTTTTTATTTAGTACAGGGTCCACAGGGTCTACAGGGTCTCAATACACAGATCAGACTTATAGTGATTCTCCTGTTTTCAGCTTCCCAACCACTGGGATTGTAGGCATGCACCACCACACCCAGCCCCAGTCAGTCTCAGCACAGCCCAGGATCAGACCAGCAGGCTAGGAATTGAACTTCCAACCCCTCCATCTGCCTAAGCAGGCACTTTAATCCACTGAACTATCTGACCAGCCCTCTATAAAGTGTTTGAAAAAAAGGGTTTTGGTGATCTGCTGTAGATTACGTAGAGGTCTCTGTAGATTTAAACATTAAACTCACACTAGAAACTTTCAGAACTACTAATGCCTGGTGATCATTTCTACAAATTCTTATTTGATTGGCCCTTTAGGGGATTTACTCACTAATAGAAAGCCAGAGTTGTGACCTATTGGACAAAAGCCATAGTGCAGCCCTGCTCAACTGCAGTCCTTCATGGGTGAATATGGCTCTAGGCAGTTGCTCACTGTTAAAGTTGTCTGCAAATCGCATTGTTGATAGTATTGAGATGGGTCTATCTAAGCTGGTCCAGGTCACCAAAGCTATAGACACCACATGGGGTTCTAAGAGGCTGCAGAGATAAAAGTGGCCACACCTGGGCTCCATGAGGGTTCTGCTCATCTCCCTGCTGCTATTCCGGATAGCAGCTATCCATAGACTACTGAATAACTGTCACATCTGGCCCCTTCCCTCTCTACACCTATATTCTTAAACTTAAATGAGACATTCACATTTTGCAGTGATCTATAATGCCATATTTTCCACTTGACTTTAAAAAATGCCACCTGTTTAATATATGATGCAAAAATTTACAAATGTCACAATCCAACCAAATTTTTTTGGACTCCATGGCTTAGTTACTTTCGCAGTGTGATTGTTGTAGTTGCAAAATATAAGAAGCTTCCAAGTGGACTTATAAATTAAGATTCTGAGTCTTGTAATGGAGTAATTTTTAGGACTTTGAAAGCACATAGACAGTTTCTTTGTGTCTAACAAGCACTATATCCTAATGTGTAAAATATAAATTACAGACTGAACCATTTCCCCACAGTAGTGATTTTAACTTTTTCTTTTTCTGTTCTTTATATTTAGATGAGAAATGTAGAGCACACCTATCAGTTATCACAAAGGAAAGCCGCGGTATTCGGCAGCAACCGCTGTCATCACAGAAGGTTCATGAGGTGTGTGGGGTGAGGTAGTGTGAGGAGAATACTGTAGTGTTTCCCAGATTTTTGCTCAACCTCAGAAGGAATTGTGAAATGCAAGCTTTCACCACCAAAATACCACAAAGAAAAAAAAAGTTCAGCACAAGAATGTGCCCCAGCCTTCATTTGTGCAGCACTTCCCAAGTCTCTGAGTTTATCCTCATTTGATAACTGGTCAAAGAATATTTCAATAACTATCCCCTCTTTCTGTCAGCCAAGGCATTTCTAGTGGCCTCCATACACCTCACTCTCGCCAATGTAGTGTGACTGGAAGTGTTTCCTTTTGAGAGATGCATTCCCCAGACATCCACCCCAAAGGGATTCCAGTGCATGCAGCTTATGCTGTGCATACCTGTCTATTAGCATCTCATGGGGTGTGTCCCCTGTTCACAACATAAAGTCTAAGGGAAAAGAAAGGCACTTTGGGGCTCCTGTTACTCCTCACCTGGGCACCACCCTCACTAGTATGTGACCCAGAGGACATTCTCGGCAGGTGCTTTGGTCTAGTGCTTGCATCCCCCTAAAATTAATGTGAAAGTTACTTGCCCAATGGTTAAAGGAGGTGGGGCCTTTAGGTGATGAGTAGAACATATTGTATGCACATGATGTAAGCACATAGTGTGCTTACAAAAGATGTGCTTGTCCCTGCTACAATGTGAGGAGACAAAGTGACATCACTGAGTTAGGAAGCAGCCCTGCCGGACACTGGCTCTTCTATCACCTGAATCTTGGACCATGACAAATCAATTTCTGTTCTTTTTTGTGTCAGTGTGGTACCGGGGATTGAACACAGGACCTTGAGTTGCTGGGCAGGCAATTTTCCTACTGAGTTGTCTCACCAGCCCTGACTTTCTGAATTTATATAAGACACCCTCTCAATGTTCCATTGTAACAGTGCAAACAGACTAAGATAAAGGGTATTTATTGGAGGATGAGAACATGAATAATAAGGAAAGCAGTTAAAGAAGTCAGTTCATAAGTGCTGTATTTTAGAACATGTGAAATGCGAATGTGGGGCCTGTGAGATGGCTCAACCTATTAAAGCACCTGCTTACTCAAGCTCAGGGACTGCAGGTCTGTCCCAGGCACCACATGCAGCACCAGTGCCTTCCCCAGGGTGGGCTGAGCTGGCCAGAGTCTAGGCACAATGGCACATGCTTGTAATCCTAGCACTGGGGAGACTGAAAGAAGGAGGATCACCAGGAGCCCAAACTGCACTGTTTTGTGTTTTAGTACAAGATATACAGTGTCCAAAGGGTATTCCTATGTAGATTGGACTCATAGTGATCCGCCTCCCAAGTGCTTGGATTACAGGCATGCACCATCACACCCAGTCTCAATAATTATCATCTCAGTGCACCCAAGGGGTAGGGCCGGCACGGCATGCTGGGGATCGAACCCCAGCCGCTGGGTCTGCCTAAGCAGGCACTTTAATCTGCTGAGCTATTTGGCCAAACCGTTTGCTTGCTTGCTTGTTTTCTGAGCTGTGTAGTGAGACCCTACAATAACCAAATGCATTTAAAGTAAAATAAAATGAGAATGCATGGGCCCAGACACTATCCGGGGGTCATTGTGGTAACAGGTCAGGTCTAGGAAACAAAGCTCTTGGCATGTTGCTGTGTCTGAGATATGGAGACTTCCCTCCCTACCCACCAGTCTGCCCACTAAGACAGCTGATGGTGGCGGGCAGATGTGTTAGGGCCCCAGAAGTGTAAATATGTTATATCACTCGGTCTAAAAGATTATGCAGGCAAGATCAGGTTAAGGGTTTTCAGCTAAGAGCAGCCTCGGTTGGTCAGGTGTCTTGAATAATCTCAGCAAAAGGCAAGAGTGGAAGCAGAGAGGGGAGGACCAGGTCAGACAGATGTGCCTGAGGACAAGCCTCGCCTCGGCTGTAAGGGTGGAAGAGTGCTAGAAGCCAAGAAATGTGACAGAGGCAGAAGCAGAGCAAGAACATGAAAAGCTTGGTGCTATAACCAGAAAGATCAGATTCTGCCAATAGCCAGGACCATACAGCTAGTCTCTAAAAGGACCCTGTTGAGGCTTGAATCTGGGATTCAAATGGCCCCCAGAACTCTAAGATTATATAAATTTGATGTTGTTTTAAGCCATTAAATTTTTAGTAACTTGCTAGGAGTGCAATGGAAAATGAATACATTGATCCCAAGAGCCCTAGAGCAGGAAGTGTAGCGCAGGGCCAGCCTGATAGCTCAGCGGACTAAAGTGCCTGCTTAGGCAGATGCAGGGTCCAGGGTTCTGTCCCCAGCTGGCTGTGCTGGCCCCACCTCCAGGGCATGCTGAGATGGCGACTGAGTCTGGGCATGGCGGCGCATGCCTATAATCCCAGCACTTGGGAGGCTGTAAACAGGAGAATCACTACAAGTCTGATCTACATAGTAAGACCCTCTAGACCCTGTAGTGTCTGTCCCAAATACAAAAGAAAAATTGTAGTACAATGCAAGTAAAATCAGTCCCTTGAGGAGTCCCAGTGCGTGTGCTGAACGCTCCGCACTGCTCCTCAGATGCCAAGATGTCACTTAGAAAAAGAGTTAATGCTTAATTTTTTCTTTTTACTATAATTTTTTTCTTTTTAATTTATTATAGCATTCTTGTTTTGTTTTAACCAATTTTTCAGGTTTATATGCGGTAGCCTAAATAACTAATTTGAAGATAACATCATGCAGTACAGCAACCACTGCTGAATTCTCTTTATGTTGTTTTGTATCATTTCTAATGTCTTTTTTTTTTTTTTTACTATTTTGTATTCTTTAAAAAAAAGAACCAAAAAAGACATTGAGCAAATAAAATGGAGCTTATCTATCAGAGAAGCTCTCCAACAATGTGTCCCAAGATTGTTTTGAGATTAATTTTAAAGCACAGAATGCATTTAAAATATTTGAGATGATTTCATCAGCTGAAAAGTCATTCTGGACTCTTTCTACATGGACACCAGTCATAGTCAGTTAAGGCTCCCTTGAATACCTCATCTTACTGTGGTTAAATATGCAAAGATCTTGCATTTTAAAAATCTTATTTTGAGGTACTGCAGGTCAGGATTTCAACATATATTTTTTGAAGGAGGGACAGGTACCATTCAATCTATAACTGGTTGCTTGTACATTTAAACAAATCACTCAAATTCCTTTAAGCTACCAAATATTAGTGTACAAATGTGTCCAGAGTATTCCCTCAGCAATGTTTTAATGGCTAGAGGACCTATGGTAATATTTCCGATTTCATGACATGAATAGGCAATGTGTACCTTCTCTCTTTTTTTGTACTAGTCATGGCAAGAGTCTGGCAATTTTATAGATCTTTCCAAAGATGCACCTTTCTGTTTCACCTTTTTTGTGGTTACCATTTAGCTATTTAAATTTTATTGATGTCCACTCTTTATTACTTCAATCCACTTTGATTTGAGTTTATTTTATTTCAGTATTTTTTGATCTTTTATTTATTTGATACAAAATCTC
This sequence comes from Ctenomys sociabilis, assembly GCA_004027165.1. Taxonomy (NCBI): domain Eukaryota; kingdom Metazoa; phylum Chordata; class Mammalia; order Rodentia; family Ctenomyidae; genus Ctenomys; species Ctenomys sociabilis. Next base: position 49,150 of record PVKA01002241.1, read on the forward strand.
ACTACACAGCTCAGATTTGTAGCAATCCTCCTGCCTCAGCCTTTCCAGAGCTGAGATTATAGGCATGTGCCACCACAACCAATTTTTGGTGGCTGGCCTGTGCTGGGCCAGGTATGACATGTGGTACGGGGGATTAAACTTGCGTACCTTGCATTTGCCAGGCAGGCACTTAGACCACTGAGCTACCTCACCAGCCATGGCTTTACTTTTGCTTTGAATTTGTGGTATGTGCTTGAGGTGACAGATTAGTTCATTGACCTATGTGTTTTCTCCTTATCCACTATACACTTTCAGTACAAATATGCTGCTCCGTCGATCCAAGAAATCTTAAGATGTTGTTTTGGCATCTTTTTTGAATTTAGGGTAGTCTAAAAAAATTATAAATACTTTCCCTTGGGCCCATATATTATTCAGAATTATTTACTTTGGTTTTCAAGTATGTGAATATTTTCCTCTTTGTGTTTTTGGTTTCCTTTTTTGCTTTCACTGGGGTTGGTGGGCATACCGTGCATGATTTCAACTATTTTAGATGTATCTAGCTTTTCTTTTTACCATCATAAAACAGTGTTTGGCTATATATGCCACAGACACTTGAAAATGTGTGTGTCTAATGCATATATTATTTTAACTAGGGACTGCAGCCACGGGCTTGCACTACATTACATCCTCAGCCTTTCTTGCTGTTGCTGTTATTATCATTATTTGTTTTCTTAGGGGCTGACCTAAGCCTCCATTTTAGATGCTCCTGTATCAGCTTTCAGAGTAGCTCACACTATACACGAGTGGGCGCCACAGAGTTCAGCTGTACCTGCGGCTTTTAGCAGTTACGTTCTATAAATATCCAGTGGGCGCCCTTAGGTGATGATGGGGTCGAGTCCTTCTATATTCTCGATGCTTTTCTGCATAGCTCCTTATCTACGTTGGGAAGGCTCGAGGTGTAATTGTAGACTTATCCACTTCTCCTTTCAGTTCTATCCATTTGGCACGTCTCATGCTCTTTGTGTCACCTGTTTGGTGTGTGTTTTTAAGGTTTCTATATCTTCACTTTATCATCAGATAATCCCTCTCTCTGTCTCTCTACCTGTCTGTGTCTGTGTGTGTGTGTGTGTGTGTGTGTGTGTCCATCTGTCTGTCTGTCTCTGTCTCTCTTTCATAAGTTTTTTCTTTTTTTCTTTGGTCTGGCATCTACTGTGCTCAGTGTCAACATCACCCACTTCTGTGGGCCTTTGAATACTAATCACATATTGTATCTTACTCCACACTTTTACTTTCAGCCTTTCCATATGGTTAGCAAAGAGTCTTATAGGTAGCATGTAATTGATGTTTCTTATGAGTAGCTTATAATTGGGTCATGGCTTTAATTTCAACTTCTTTTCAGGTTTTGTTATGTTTAGTTCAAAACTCATGGGGTCTTGTCTTTCTCTTTTTGTTGTCTCACTGTAGATTACTTACAAATTATCTTTAATTTTAGCTTGATTTATCTCTACTGGTTTGGAACATAACTATTTGTAAAGTATCCTAAAGTAATTTCTCTTCATATTGCCTACATAGAAACATGTCCTATGTTCTATTGTTACTGTCTACTCACTAGTTTTAACAAAGTATATAACATTTCTTCTTTTACGTCTCCACCTCCTTTTTCTAGTATAATCATCCTAAATGTTAATTTACATTCACAAGCACAGAAGAAAATGTTCCCATTGTGACTTATATGGTTTAGCAAACTCAAGATAAGAAAGAAATTCTGTTGTATTTACCGTGTCATAGCTTACCGTATTCTTCTTTCACTGATATTACAAGGGTTCTTCTTTCTAGTTTTGCTTTTGCCTGTGCAAACTCCTTTGGTCATTCTTTTAGAAAATGTCTTCTAAAATCCTGTGTCCTTTTCACATTTATTCTTGCAGAATGTTCTCATTGGATATTAGATTTTCTTAATAATTCTTTTCCTTAGCACTTGAAAAATGCCAAAAAAGAAAGAAAAAGAAAATGCCATGTCACAGTTGACTTCTGATAAAAAAAAAAAAAAAAAAAAAAAAAAAAAAATCTGCTGTTATTTGAACAGTTGTTTCCCTGTAAGAAAGATGGTGTTTCTCCACCACCGGTAAAACAATCAGATATTTCCTTTAGTTACTTTATCATCTCCAAGAGGCTTTTTCCAATCTATAAATAACAATATACAATATACTTATTTGTAGGAAGGTCCTTTTGTGCTTTTGTTTGCTGACTTTCTGTTTGTTTGAAGCATGTTTTCCTGGTGCAGTGAATTACAGTTCTTCCTGACAGTCTATGGCAGATTAGTACCAGAGCTCCAGCAGGTACCAAAACCAAAGTATGCTCAAATCCCTCACATATAATGATGCAGTGTTTGTACAGACCCTACACAAATATATTCTTGTATGTGTAAATGCTGTGTAAACTGTCATTAAATTGCTTAGGGAATGTTCATAAGAAAAATACGTGTATTTTGGGACAGACAATTAAAAAAAGTACTTTCTAAGGTTGGTTGTACTCATGGCTGTGAAAGCCTTGGCGGGGAGCGATGAACTGAGCTGTTACCATGACAGCTTTAAAACTTTGACTGATCATTTTAAGTCTCTGTCATCTCAGTGTTAGCATCTGGTGACTGTTTTGTGTTATTTTTCCCTCACTTTGAAGTCGTCTTGGTTCTTAGCATGCTGACTCATTTTCTGCTAAAGCCTGCCCTTGTGGAGCATTGTGGATCACAGTTAGACCTCAGTGCTAGCTGGCTTGTCTAGACTCTGCTCCTGTAGAGCTCCCGCTGGTTTCAGGCAACAAGCAGGCCTTGGATTCTATTTGGCATCTGTGGACTCTTGCTGGGAGGAGTCACTACTGTCGAGGTGCTACTCCTCTGACACTGCCCCCATGTGAGAGGAGGGGACCCCTCAGAGCTTCCAGGCTGCCCTGTCACCAAGCAGAAAGGGAGGTTTGCCACTGCCTGGAGGTGTGAAAAATCCTGCTCTTTACTGTGGGAAGGAGAGAGTGTTGGTGTTGCGTGTGCATAGAAAATGAGGCTCCACAAGCCAAGATAAGGGCAGACAAGAAGGGGAGGAGCTGCTACCACGCACAAGGATCATTGTCCTAGTTCCAACTGAGCCTTCTTTGACTCCACCTGCCCACAGAGTTGACCTGGGGTTTTAGAGCCAGGACTGGTGAAATAGCACTCCTCGCCTCTCTGTGGTGGTTATTTGAGAGTTGGTCTGGACTTTCTCTTACACTGTTCAAGAAACTGAAGCAGTTGCTGCCCATACAGTTTCTGTCTGGCTCAACTGCCTTACCTGTCCTTTTGGTTAGAGAGATTTATGTTTCCAGGGTCTTCTTCTGTCTCTGCTTTTTAACATTTCTGGCTTGTTCACATCTTCAATTGGGGTATGGGAGGCCAAAAAGAAAACCCAAGAGTCTCATGGTCTGGGTTCGTCTTATGCTCATGTCCCACTTTGTGCTATGCTTAGTGTACAGTCTCCAGGATTTGAGCTGGACTTATGAAAAGCAATAGGAAATACAACGCTTATTTTACCTTCTCATTCTCAGAAGTTTCCGTTTTCCTTTGTATTTTTGTTTTATTTTATTTTTTAAAGGTCAGAGTGAACTGTGTTCTCCTCTTAACAGGCATTTGGTACAATCAGTGCTTTTTTCTTTGAACACGACATTTTTTTCGAAGAGATGCTGAGTGTCCATGCCAGCTCCTCACCTGGGACCTGAGCGACGGAGGCCCAGAGGAAGGACCATCGTCCTGGCTTAGAAGATCTTCAGTTGTGCACCGGTTCTAACAGGTGAGAGACAACGGAGTCACAACCCAGGAACACGAACTAGATGAAAAAATATGAGAAGTGGACATTGTTCTAAGCCACCAACCGACAATGTGGAACAGAGACCAGAAAGAGAGAGAGAGAGAGAGAGAGAGAGAGAGAGAGAGAGAGAGAGAGAGAGAGAGACAGAGACAGAGACAGAGACAGAGAGACAGAGACAGAGAGACAGAGAGAGAGAGAGCGCTCCCTGGAGCCAAAGGGATGGGGCGCGGCCAGCGGGGAGACCAGGAATTGCAGCGAGAGCCAGCGAGCGCGGGACAGCCTGGAATAACTTCAGGGCTGAGACCTGTGAGACTGGACAGAAGGGGCGGGGAGGGGACAGGACCGCGGGGCGGGGAGAGGGACTGAGTCGTCTCTGCTGCTGGGGCGGGGAGCAGCCTCGGGTAGCTGAGCCTGGACCGCCCAGCACGGAAGCTGGAGCCAGGCAGAAGGGCTGGCGCTCGGTGAAGCGCTCTTGCTGGGTGGGAGGGAGCCGGCGAGAGGGCTCCACAAGGTCTCTGGGGCTCCCCCGGCCTGAGCAGCGTAGGTTCCAGCCCGCGCGCCTCTGTTCCCGCGTCGCCGCGCGCCTAGGGGAAGCGGTCCCCTCCCCGCGGTGCTCCAGCCTCGCCTGCGCTCTCCGCCTCGCTCCACTCGCGACCGACCATGGATGGCACCTCGCGGCTCTCGGGGCCGAGGTAAGACACGCCGCCTCCTCGGCCCTGCCTAGGGTTCCTCAAACGCCCTCCTGCCTCCGGGTCGCTCACAAACTTGCCTGGGCTCTGGGTTTTGCTCGGGGGCTCCGGGGAAGGAGACCCGGCTCGCTGCGCTGGTGAGGAAGTCTGACCCAGGCTGTGGGAGCGGCTCCCGGCGATCCTGGGCGCCGTCAGCTGCCCACTCGCGCGAATCTGGGTGGGGCTGCGCATCCGAGCGGCGCCGGGGTGGGTGACAGCCCAGTGTCCGGCTTTTGAGAGCCAGAAGGCTGAGGTCGCTTTTGCCCAGCGGGATCCCCAGGAGCAGACTTTCCTCAGCTGCAGGTTTGGAGAGGTTTCGCGCCTTGAGGGGGAAAACGGTTTCGGAGGTAGGCGACCAAGACTAAGGGAAAATATCTACGCTCACGGGCATCTGGAGCCGGCCGGGTACGTGGCCGGGTGTGTGGAGTAGTCGGGTGGTGATGGTGGGTGGAACGGGTGGCAGAGGTGAGAGGGAGCCGGCCCCAATCCTCTGCGGAGCCTAAACTGCACCAAAAGGAAGCCCTCCGTCTCTTCCATGCATACCACCCGCTCCAATCCTTGCAACGCTGCGACTTAACTTACTCCTTGGGCCCTAGGTGCCCCCGGTCCACCTCAGCCCTCGGGAAGCCTAGCGGGGTAGTTTAGGAAGCCACGTTAGACGCCTCCAGGGGCAAAGAAAGTCTCGCTTGCTTTGCATCTCTTGTCTTCTTTTCTCCTGTGCTTCTGTTCTACTCGCCTTCAGTCACAGTCAGAACCTAAGTGTTCCCTCCCGCGGCCCCGATAGATTTCGGAGTCGGGCCGACAGCTTTGCGCCCCGAGAACTGGGCGCAGCGGAGCGTGCAGATTCCGAGCAGCAGCGGACACTGTTGCACATTGATGAAGACTGACTTATGTCAGGTCCTGTTGTCCCCTCAGACTTCCTCTTCCCTCCAGACATCTAGGTAGCTCCCCAGCTAGAATATCATGCTCTGCAACAAACACTTTAAGCACGAATTCTTGGAGAGCTAGTCCGCAGGCTGGAGCGCACACGGAACCGACGCTGGGTTGCCAAGTATCAAAGATGGGGGTGGGAGTGAAGGCGCGGGTGGCGGAGGATGTAAGAGACTGCATTCGCAAGCGTCGCCGCCTGTCATGGAGAGACCTGACATATTTATATTCTGAGATGAAATAGCCTTCCCAGCGCCCCAGCTGCCACCCTCACCGGGGGGGCTAGCAAAGCTCCTCAAAGACGCTTCTGGTTTCTGGGCATTGCCAGAAGCAGCTCTTTAGTTAAAAATTTCTAAGACCTCCGTAGCAATCATGGTCAAAAGATCACTCTGACCTAACGCATGAAGAAGAAAAGTTAAGAATGGCAACAAGATCTTATTTTACGAAACTTAAAAATAAAAAAGCTATTGATTTTCAGGTATATGTATAAGGCCTTTGGGAAGTCAAGTAAACCAGATCTTCGCTTTCTGTCCCTCTCTATCCTACTGCCTGTTGCCAAGGGCCACTGAGGCACAGACACGAAGTCAGTGGTTTGTGATCTTCCAGAAGAGGCACTTCTGAGAAAAACCGCTCACTCTAAATCCAGTTTTACACATCAATGTAACTGAAACATTATTTATTTGGATTCAAGCACCTGGACACTTTTTTAAATACTAGAATCACATTGTGATAATAGCTTCTTAAATTATTTTTGTCACACTGCTATAAAATGATCATATAAACTAAATGCAATGCTATCTGTGTATATTAAAAATTTAAATCTTGCAATGTAACTACTTATGTGCCAAGAGAAGTCATGTTTCCACAAATCAAAGTCATGATTAATTTTATTACTGTTCTTATCCATTAAGATTACTTCCAATACGTAAGTTCATTCCATCTTCTATTTCATTGAACAAAAAAGAAGCACAATTCCCTTTCTGTAGGACTTAGTTGAAAGCCAGACATTTACTTTTTACATTTGAAAAATAAACTAGAATTTGAACTGATGAATATAAATATATATTAGTCATACAACTAGTGCACAAAATGTTGAATTTTAAAGAACTGATGATTGGATAGTCTACACATGCTTTGACAAGAAGATGGCAAAAATCATAAAATACCAAATTATTATTGGGCAATACATTAGTTGTCCAGGTTTGAAATCTTCCAATATCTAATAAAATAAAATTGCTATGTATATATATATATATATATATATATATATATATACTCTTAAAAATATGTCATGATTCATTTTCTCTTTAAAAATATGTCGCAATTTAGACATTATATTTAATAACTGAACAGAAAAAAATTGACTTGGTAATGTAGCGAGAATCCTTTCTTCTGTTGGCTTCTTTATTTTCTTAATATTTTCAATTAAAAAAGAGAATTGAGATTTTAAGCCATATTCTATGAATACTGATTTCAAATTTTAATTTAACTCCTATATTTTATGAGCTTTAAGATGGATTTTTAAAATGTATTGAAGATTCTAGGAGATGGTAGTATGAATTTTTTAAAGTTTCAAATGCTCAATTTGAATTTGTGGATCGTGTGAATTATGTTACAGATTTCTTAGCAAGACTGGTTATTGAAGCTAGACAATGTCTTCAAAGAAAGAAACTGAACTATGGCAGGATTAAATGTTTCTTTGGTAGTTGAATGCTAGACTCAGAGCTCATAGGACAGCTCGAAAAAAAAAAAAAAAAAGAAATTGGGAGAGGAATTTAGGGGAATTTGTGTGCATGTTTCTAAGGTCTAAGAGTTTTGGTAGAGATTCTTTAGGTAACTATTTTAAGGAAAGCTTGATTTACTGAGTTCATACTGGACAAAGACAAGTAATCATAGATCTGTCCTCCAGTGGGTTCCAACATAGTAGTTGGCCCTTTCAGGAGGAAAGTAGATTTCACTTACTTAGGCAACTAGCGTGAGTATATTAAGATTTATATTTTGTCAAATATTACCCTGTATGGGAGATAATTTAATTATCACATGCCTGTGAGCTAATTATGACAGACATTATTTCCACTTCCTATAAAGAAAACACTGAAGCAGAAGCAAATTAAATAAGCCAAATAATTAGATTTTTAAATTCACAGAAAAATATGTAGCAGAGCTAAACCATCGCCAAGTTTGGCCCACAAGTCCAACATTCCTCCTCAGATGGACTGAAAAACCCACACATCACTTCTAGTGGGGAAATACAGATTCCAGTACACCCTTTGGACAACCACGGGTATCATCTGTCGGGCACTTGGGGCAGCCTAATCATAAGATCATCTTGTCAAGGTAGCAAGTCCTGAAATATCCATGCCTAAGCTTGAATTCAAAGCTTAAGAATGAAATTGGCTTTTACTTTGTATGTACTTAGATTTTTATACTGTATGGGTTTCATTTTTTTATTTTTGTTGCTTATTTGACTTACTGGCTGCTATTTGAACACTAAAGTTTTTATATTGTACTTTGAGTGAAAAAAAAATTCATGCAAGATGAACTTTTGAAAAAAAAAATCAGGTCCATGGATGTAGTTTTCCATTTTATTTTAACCAGTCTGGAGTTTAACATAGCAATATGTCACTAATTCTTTTGGAATCTCAAGATTGTATCTGTCAAAATGTTAATTACAGGAAATAAATACTGCGTAGAGTACAGCCAGAAGGGTACTACAGGAAGGCCTTTGTGCCAACAAGTTCTTATTGAATGGTTCTCAGTTTACAAATTCATACAAAAGGAGGAAGCACGTGCACATCTACATGTCAGGGTCCCATCTGCGCAAAACACTGAGAGAGGAAAGCCTGCTCCTCTGAAAGGTGAGGAGTAGAGAGGACTAATAGATGCTGCTTGAAGTGTAAACATTGGGTGATGCTTAATCTTAGAATGCATTCTCCTCAAGGCCAGTGCCACTGCAGCCATATCACCCAGTCATAAACACCAGGGCAACACCATGCTGTAGGCAGAGACACTGGGAAACAGCACATCAGATGTCCAAGGTGTGGGGAGCCCATGCTTCTGGGGGCAGTGGACCCTTGGGGAAAGCACAGGAGCTCTAAAAACATTTCCAATAGAAACCTTTATAAGAGGTAGTGGAGCTCATTATGAGCACTGCATTTTAGATATGGCAATTTCCATGGGCCCTTTACTTATATACATGTGGAAGTCCACTATGAGAAAGTGTGTTGCTTCTAAGGCTGTAAGGATCTCCTTTGTTGACTACTAGTCATATGCATGAAGGTTTTCTTTCTGTGTGGTCTTCATCAGTAAAGAACTTAAAGAAAGGGAAGAGGAGAAAGAAGTAGGGCTGGAGCTGTGGTGCTGAGAGCTCCTGGAAACCAAAGACTGTGATTTCCTAGGCAAGTTGCTGGCTGGTTGCTCCTCTTCTTCCTCGTCTATACACTGGCGAGCACCCTGGATTGTCTGTTCTGCTAAGTCCTCTGTGACTTCTTACCTTTGACAATGCCCTCGCCTTGTGATAATAGTGACTCTCACTTGGCACCATGTGGCTGTGCAGCTCACCACCTTGGAAAGGGCAGGCAAAATCAAGGCATTCAACAGAAGTGAAGCAATATTCCCTTGGGCAAAGGATGCTGGGAGCGAAACATGGGCTGGTTCTGCCACTCCTACAAGTGTTATACGCATAGAAGGTACCCTCAAAGTTTACTCTTCCATGAACCCAATAGCACAGAAACTCAGATCCTGATAGTGCTTGTTGGCCATCTATGCTGGAGCAAGGTGCTTATCTATTCTGACTTGATTATCTAGGAAATAGGAACAGTAACTGTGGTTTGAGCTCTTAGAAAGAATCTTGTGGTAATGACATGTGATAGTTCCCATGTTTAAAGTGTAAAGATCTATTTGGGTATGATGGATATTTCTTACTGTCCTGCTCTGAGATTTCTCTGAACATGACTATTTCATAATAGAGGTTTTGAAATCTTTCTTTTTTTAAATTTATTTGTTTCCTACACAGCTCAGACACATAGTGATCCTCCTCTTGGCCTCCCCAGTGCTGGGATTGCAGGAGTGTGGAACCACGGCCAGTTTCAGTGGCCAGCATGACATGTGGTACCACAAATCAAACTGGGGTCCTTGCACCTGCCAGGCAGGCAATTAGACTGCTCAGCAGAGTTTTAATTGTTTTTCCTTCGTAGCAGAACTTAAGATCAATGCTGTCACATAATATTACTCGGATGAAATTTATTTTATCTGGTAGTAATATAATTGCTCTGACTTTCTTTTGGTTTAGTTTTTCATCATTTTGCTTTTAATCTACCTAAGTTTACATACTTAAAGGTATTTGTTATATAAAGACCATTATATTTTATACCTCCTTGGATAATCTTTTCTCAACTGACATAATGAGACCATTTACAATTGTTATGATTCCACATCGCACTAGATTAAACTCCACCAGCCATGTGGCTATGTTCTGTGTCACATCTGTCTTCTGCTTTTTTTATTTGCTTTCTCTCCTTTTTTACCCTTTGCTTTAGATTAACTAAAAATCTATTCATAATTTCATCTAATCTCTTTGACTGATTTCCTACATATATTTTGTTTAAAAATCTGTGGTTTTGGAATATTTATTTTAGAATGCTTAGAATATATATATTCAGTCAGGATTACAGGTACCCACCACCACGCCATCTCAGTCACTCTCAGAATACCCCCGGGGAAGGGTTGGCAAAGCATGCTGGGATCGAACCCCCGCTGCTGCGCTCTGCCTAAGCAGGCGCTTTAGTCCGCTGAGCTATCTGGGTGGCCCAACCACATACTTTAATACACTTACAAATTTCAGGAATTAGGATGTGGAAACTTTTAGGGGAGTCACTGTTCTTTCTATCTGCTGCAGGCCTCAGTTGAACTGAGAACAATCATGTGGCTCCTAAATTATACTTGGGATTCCACCAGAAGTTAGTTATTTATTTCTCCTTTCTTTTCCCACTTCTTCGTTCTTTCTTCCTCGATTAACAAACAGGGAATAGGGAGAAGATTATTTCTCGTCTTTTTTAATACACGAGTTACCCAGAGCCTGGAAGGTTTTAAACGGCTGTGGTTGCCTGATGACTGACTTTTCCCTTCACGTTGCTCATGCTGACATGCAAACAAAAGTCAGTCTTCTGTCTGAATACACAGGTGCAGCTAATGTGGTGTCCACAGTCTTAGTGCAGCTGAGATGAAGCTATTACCCACCTCTGAGCGATTATTCACAGACATAACTGAGATCAGGGGCCCTAGAAACTCTAACGTTCATTTCTTGTCTCATGGTCATGGCTGTGGTCATTGATGCTACTGAGCAAGGACCTCGTGAATCGTCGCTGTATGATCATAAGCACAGTGCAGGGCTATATTTGTTCTTCTCCCCATACAATGTGTGAACATATGATGTGATTTGGCCCATGCAAAGTATGGAATTTTCAAGATACACACTGACCTTAGACCCCGGGCCTCACATCAGCTACCTCTCCGCTGCACACTGGTTGACAGAATACTGATTTCAGTAGCACAAGTAAGAGGAAGAGTAAAGAGCAATGCCAATTCAGTTGATATTTTTCTGAAATCTTGAAGACTCTGAATAGGGTGAGAGACAGTCCTTCCCTCCTTACACAACCACCCATGTGAGAGGTATGAGGCTGTGGGCAGCAGAGTGAAGGAAAATATACCAGAGGAAAGACCCGGTGCCCTCTCAATGCTAGCCTTTCTTTTCAGTTTCTGAGTGATATCTCAGGCCAATAAGATGGATGGGTTCTTCATTTATTTGATTCTCAACAGCATTTGATATGATCCAAAACTTGTTAAAACAATATATCCCTAAGGAGAAAATCAACCATAAAATAGGTCTTTTAAAATACAAAGGCTATTTTCTTCTCTCTGTGTGGAGAAATGAAAGCCCATCAGATCTGGGATGCCAGAAATCCAAACAACTTCGGTAAAGGTCTTCTTGCCCAACCTCTTTTCTTCACACATGGAGAAGCCAAAGTCAAGAAGAGTTAGGTGAGATGCTCAAATCCACATCTATTTAGTTACAGAGCCAGGAATCAAGCTCTAGGCTCCTGATTATGCTTATGACTCTATTAAGATTATTTATAATGATAATAATAATAATCTCAAAACATAATTCTGAACTCATGGAATTTTCTGGTAAAATGGAATGCACCCATTACCCATATCTAAATAGCCTCTTTACTTTTCTATAAGAAAAATAGTGCCTGTATAGCTGCCTGTGTCAACCTTTCCCTGCAGCTGCTATGACTGCCAGGGGCAGGCTCAGACTTCAAGTGTAACAAGAACACAGAATTCTAAGACTTAAACATCTGGTGTCTTTAAGCCAGAACACAGACCATTTTATATATGCATTTTCCTTAGATCTGAGTAGTGTTGTACAGTTTATCATTTTATAGCATACATCTTTTCTCTTAACTAAAACATTTGCAGTGAAACAATGACATAACCAATATTAATTAGTCACCCAGTCAAACATTTTCTTCATAAGCAGTGGAGAAGAATAACCTTCCTTTGTGTTAGAGATACTGAGATGGCCTGTGGTAAATTGGAACATGAAATAATGACCTACATTTAATTATACTTTCATCAGTAATAGAATCGTCTCAAAAATTATAAGCAATTCTTTAAAAGGTGCAGTGCAGTAAAGTAAAACCAATGTTTCAGAGTGAAGATTTAACAAGATAAAGTGCTAAACTTTTCTATGATAGATTTTTCAAATAATTCATGAAGCCTAACAAAGTATATGTGTTTTAAATATCTGCAAAGAGGTGTTAGATATCTATGCATCATAAGAATTATAAATTAAATCAAGGCCACTAATGCCTAAAAGTATCATTTTGTAAACTTCGTATTTCAGTGTCTTTTATCAGATTAAAAATATATTGCAGGGACCTGAGAGATGGCTCAGTAGAATAAATGTTTACCTGGCAAGCACAAAGGCCTGAGTTCAATCCCCAGTTCTGATAATAGCAACTTTAAAACATTTATTGTTCCTTCCAAAGTTACAAGGAAAGGTAAGCATTTTCTTTATACTTTAGTATTAACATAAGTTAAACAACACTCTTAATTTCTTTTTTCAATAAAAAATTCAGTAGGTAATCTTCAATAGGTTACAACCCTAAATAGACTTACCCATTCTTTTTTGTTTGTTTGTTTGTTAATCGTATTTTAGTACAGGGTCTACAGAGTCTCACTATGTAGATCAGACTCTTAGTGATCTGCCTGTATTCAGCCTCCCAGGAGCTGGGATTACAAGCACAGTGCCACCCCCAGTCTCAATCGCCATCTCAGCATGTCCCCCAGGGGTGGGGCCTGACTGCAGGCCAGGGATTGAGCCCACCCCTGCATCTGCCTAAGCAGGAGCTTTAATCAGCTGGGCTATTTGTCTGGCTCTTTCCCATTCATTTCTGGTTTGAGTAGCCAGTTCTCCTACAAAATTTGCATGGACAGGAAAATTAAATAAATTACCTAGGTAATTCAATCCCCCGAAATAAAACTCAGGTAAGAACAAATAATCAATCAAAATCATTGTTCTTTAAGTGAAATCTTGGTTCTGCAGTCATTGCTGATTCATGTACCTAATAGAGCCTGAAGATTTGTAATTTGTACTTTAACTTTTTCTTCTAAATGAGTCAATATTGCTTCAAAACAGCTATTATAAGGTGCATTGACCCCCCCACCCCCACCGTGCAATTAGCATCGGGTCAGGGATCTGACCTGGCTTTCCTGGTAAGCTGACTCTAATCTTCTCTTGTGAAGGCAAAAAACCCACAGTGACTTTACAGGAATCACGTGATTTAGAAAGTGATCTGCAGCTTTGCCACATGAATCACTATAAGAGAGCAAAGAAAAAATTCAGCATCCGTGGAATATTTTATCCAGAGAAGTCCAGCTCATAGCCTTAATTAATAACATCCTGCCCTTGGACATCACAATTCTTCCTACAGAGGAAAGAATGTGGGCACAGTGTTGAAGACAGAATCTCTCTCAGTGCTTCTCCCTTGCCCAAGGCATTTTCCCCAAGTGAGATCAGATCTAGCTTCTCCACAGGAAATCTAATCTAAGTTTTCATCTGATTTAAAGATCATATGAGATTGGTATGGATGACTGGGAGTGAGCAAAAGAGGAATAAAAGGAGCTAAAGCTTTCTCCTTATTTCAAAGAATGAAACTTATTGACTTAAATGTGGTGTTTGGGATAAATACTACCTGGACAAAGGCATCTAAATTTACTGCAAAGAAGTATGCCATAGAAAATTTTGGGAATTTACTTTTCAAAAGAATGAACTTCAAATTAGTTCATTTAGCAGTATTTTAAAAGTAAATATAAATTACATAATAAATAGTAAATTAAGAATGATTGACTTAGAAGATCATAATTTTCCCTTCAACACTGGATGCTAATGTGACATTTTGTCTTTTAAGATTAGAAACAGTGTCAGTTCTGCATCTGTACTCCATGAACTCAGCACTCTTCGTAATTCTCTGACTCCCAAATCTGTCTGTGTATGAAACATGTCATGTCAGTCCTTATTGATTTTTTTCTTTTCACTATTATCTGGCCTCCCTATGCCAGAGTCCCATTAGAAGATGGTTTGATTACAGAATTTTCTAGAATTACATTCTCCTTTTTTCTAGACTCATGCATCTTCTACAAGATAAGTCATTTCAAAAAAACCTCAGCATTTTGTGTAAATACCACTCACAACCTCTGATGTTATCAATAGGCAGAGACTATCAAGGGATCGGATTTCATGGAGGGAGGCAGACCCCAAGGACAGTGGGCCGCCCTATCCTGAAGAGTAATTATTAAGTCCACTAATTAATGAACCTTTTATTAAATTATCTTAAAACTAAAGATACTGACTTGTAAGTAAAAGGGACCTTGAGTTGTGGGAGGGGGATGCAATTTGTAAAAACTGAGGTTGCCAGATTTCCTCAGGAAACAGCACTTCTGAAAATCTTTTTCATTTTCACCAATATTTATCTGCACATGAGTAAATTATCTACCAAGGAGTACAGATGCAATAAACATCTCAAATTGAATGTTTCAGTCCTCTGAGAATGTTTTGCACTACAGTTGAATTATAGAGGGCTTTGCGTTTTGAAAATACCTCACAATTTTTCTTCTATTTTTAACACATGAGTAGTAGTTTGAATTGAAAATATAAAAAACATCAAGCAATGATCCAGGAAGACAGAATAGATTCTGTCTTCCTTTCTCTTCTCCTTCAAAAGGACTGAAAAACTGTTCAAAGTCTAAAAGATAACAAGTAGATCAATCAGGTTAAATCTGCATTGTGGATCACTAGTAGTGTCTGTGGTGACCAGGGCCTTGATGAGATAGTTACCTGTCTACTTTACCACAGTTGGATCACTCAGCCCTGTAATGAATTCCACATGTTTCTGAGGCAGGCAAGAAGTCCAGCCACAGAAACAAGCTTCTTTATTTCATAGAGACTTGAGGTCAAACATAGAGATGACAGTAACAAAGAATTCTCTTATTTATTCAATACACCTCTTAATCCTTTATCCATGGAGCCATTCTCAGTCCTTCTTGCAGTCAAGGAAGTTTATATTTGTAATTCCACAGAAAATTTATTGGAAACCTGTCAAGTTAATTCCCATCTACCATTTTAGTTGTAACCCACGGCAAAAATAAAGATACAATAATATATTCAATCTTGTGGGGAGCCAAGGGGGTCCTGGGTCAGATTACCATGTTGGCTAATGAGAACAAAGTTCTCAACCCAGAAAAAGTCAGGTTTTGATTAATTTGTGAAGAAGGGAGTGGCTTGAGGATGAGAGACTGTGAGAAGAACTGGAAGTAGGTGAGTGCCCTGAGCTGGACTACGTAAGAGCCCTGAAGTCACCTCTGCAATATGTAGAGAGAAAGATATGCAGAAAGAGTAATTACACAACACAATTGAGATACTGTGTAATATTCTGGGATCAGTGCCTCAGCTATTTTGTGTAATGTTTTATGGCCTGGGCAGTCCTACCTGCTTGTTTCCAGTCGCAGCCCCAGCCCACAGCATGGAGCACACCTCTCCAGCCCATCTCACCTGGGATGACTCATGTTTTATTCGGGAGCTATGAGAGGTGGGGAAACACTGCCTGTCATCTTTCCTTCAAAGACCACACATCAGGACCGCGGTTGGACTGAATTGCATTGCTTAGAGCCGTGCAATTGATGGGGTGAGGCAACATCCCAGCCAATTCTGTACACACCACTACGTGGAAATAGGGACGGGTTTACATACAACAGAGACAATTGCTCCTCCTTCAAGGAACATCACCCCGGTGTCCTCCACACCTTTATTGAATGCCAGGTGACATCAGCTAGAGCAGCACAAATCTGGCACTATTTTCAAGGAATTTGGTACCAATGGAGAAAAAGCCATCAGCCAGCCCACGGTGTACAGTAAACTGGCTCCTGGGCTGTAAGGGAAAGGCAATACAGCTTTGGAGAACACATAACAATGGATAAGAGTTAACCAAGAGGCAAGGCTGGGCCCTTGGAGGAAGAGTGTTGTGGCAGTAGACACTGGCAGGAAAATTCCTGGGCTATGGTGTGCTCATATTCCTCCAGGTCAGTTCCTGGAGTACAGGAAATGCAAAGGAACAAGGCAAGAAATGGAATCTGAAAGTTGGGAACCAGACTACAATAAGCCTTGGTAATCAGTAAGTCTTCAACCTAAGATACATGTATGACATCCCTGAAAATTTTCAAGTTAGAGATATATGGATACCTCGATAAAATAGCACATATAAAAATGATGTAAGTCAGTACCTAGTCATTGTAAATTATCAGGACTTGCTCTTGTTGTCTTTTTATTAAAATTTGCTAATGCCTAGTTGATCTTAGTTCACAGGACAGCCAGATAAGGATTAAACAAAAGTGACAGTTGTCATTAAGCAGACACCTTGACAGTATTCCTGAGTTTTAAGATACACAAGGATGTACAGAACCTGACACCACATAGCTTGGTCAGAAGTTGTATAGACCAAGAAGGCATCCCAGAGGGTTCTTCCTCATGATATTTGTTGAGATCCTAGCACAGAAGGGGGACACTGCCACACCTGCAAGCACCCATGGTGACCTGTGTACTTTGTAGTCATCTCTGCAGTCAAGGTAGGAAAAAGGAAGAGGGAGAGAGAGAAGAAGGAGATGGAAAGAAATGAAGAGATTATGAATGTGCAGCTGTGACTCGCTTAGCTATCTCAGGCCACATCATACGTGGAAGAGACTACTGAAGCTGGTGGAATTCAATCCGGTTGTTCGCAACATTTGTTGCAGTCAGGAGATACTCATTTCCTTCAGATCTGTATCTCTGCCTCTGTCTTCTGTTCTGTAGATCTTGGGGTCTTTAAATCTGGCTTCAGCTGGCTTAATAATCTCAGCAATCTCAGCAATGAGTGACTTACTGATTTCTTAATAACCCCTCTCCCTATTGAGGGCCATTCATGAACCAAAAATTTAGTACAAAATATGAGGTAGTGTCTCTGAAACCTGGCTCATCATTGTTGCTGCAGTCACCCAATTGTTCACTGGCATGTGACCGCTTCCTCCTCGCTTTAAAAGTGGGACAGGGAGCTCTGTTTCATCAGGGAGCTGCAGTGCTTAATGACTCAGCTTCTGTGGGGACAGAAAAGCCATTTCTTCCAGCGTTTTGTCACCTCCTCATGCCATTGACTTAAGGAAGAGCCGTCTTCCTACCGACTTCTGTGTCCTTCCTGTCTTTCCTTTCCAAAGTCCAGTTAATACAGTGATAATATAATGTATGCATGCTACACAAGCTTCTCAGCAGTATTAATGATAAATAATAGATTTTACTGAATTCTTCTTATTGGTATTGACAACTTCTAATGGGCTCATAAATATAATTGAGTAAAAGTAGCCAAACCAGTGATCTTTTGAATTTTACACCAAGATAAATGTAATCAATGAATAATAATCAATGAAGGATCTAATGGACTTGGTCAAGGAGGATAATGAGAATGTGAGAGAGATCTACATATAAGATATTGCTTTTGTCGTAATACCTCAAATTCACTTGCATTCTCCAATTTAATGCTTTTGATTTTTAAATGGAGCAGAAAACAGCAGTAAATGTTTAGGAACTTCTCGTTCTGAGAATTTGCTTTTTTCTCTGACCTCGTTTGTTTAGCATAAAGTGCATAGGGGCAGCAAACATTAGCTTCTGAATAACTGTATAAGCATTTTGTGGACCCCTTCCTCCAGGTCACTATTTCTGTTAGTGAACTGTACTTCTGAAGAAATGTGAAGTTTTATGGTGCTTAGAGTGAAAGACACACAATTAGTCAGAAATCTGAGAGCACTTTGGGTCTGAAACTAGCAACTCCACAAGGAAGGTATTTGAACTGCTTATCACAGAGTGGCTACAAGGACAAAGAAGCTTGGGGTCAAAACTGGCAAGAGCACACTGTGCACCTTTTGAATCAAGGACATTCTGTAAAAGTGGATTCCATGGCTCTGTGTTTCTGAGAAAATATTTCATGGGCCTCTTGCTCCTTAACAAGTGGAATTTATATAGCAGCCAAGAGTTCAACTGCTAACATTCTGAAACAAAATACCATTGTTTCTAGATTGAACCAACTCAATCTCCCTCCAATTACACCTACTCAGGATGTCTCAAAGGGCTCACAGGCACTGACCTGTCTCCCTACCTGTCCTTTTCCTGACTCAGCTTTTCCGTTACTAGGCGGATGACCTACTTTGAATCATTTCTATATACTGTGTCCCATTGCCTGAAATACGCTCTTCTCTTCCTCCCCTGGTAATTTCCTGTCTAACATTTAGGAGCCAGATTCTAAGGCAGCATTCCCTCTACTCCTCTTATGGGGCAAATTCTCCTACTGCATTCCCTGACAGTTTTGCATTTACACTTCTTTGTACATCTGTATGCTCGGTACCTGACTGCCCTATGCCCTGTGGGTTTGATGAAAGCATCATTTATATCTGCTTTTGGTGACTAGTGCATCTGCAGCATTTATTGTTATATTTGACCTAATGTCAGCTCACACAAACTTTCATTAGTTGAAAAAATGCATCAAAAATTTTACCTAAGAATCCTTCAGTAAAAGCCAACTTTTACCCATGAATGCAGAGAACAGAGTTTCTACTTTGTTATTCAGAAGAGCAGGAAGCAGAAGAAAGGAAAAGGCAGAGCCCAGAATACCGAAGGTGATTGCATCACAAAAATTAAAGGGTTATAGTGTGTTAAAGACTACACTTTAAAAACATTCCATCTCTCATCAAATTTGCTATATACAAAATAAATATATTGAAGGGGTCACATAAATCTAGCTAAAATATATTTTAACTGCATTGTCATGGGGGACATAGACAGTTACCCCCTCCCTGCCCTACCCTGTCTCCAAGACCATTGATTCCATTCATAGCATTATTAGCTCTCGGGTTCATTCAAAACACCAAATGAGCCTGAATTGCTCCCCTTGGTCTAGATTTGGCTCATTTCAGTCTTCCCTGATGCGATGATAATTCTGATGTTAAAGGTCCCACCTGGCAGCTAAGGGGGAGGCATGTTAGTTTGTCTCTACTTTCTTTCCTAGGAACAAAAACTCAGCCTGAGTCTCCTACCACTGAACTGGAATCCTAGTGGCTGTCAATAGCAATGGAGTGGTCCAGGAGGACATTTCAGACTCCCTTAGAAACAAACCACTTTTGTGGACCTAGTGGTGACAGCGCAGCAGAGGTCTGTGGTCTCTGTGGGGAAAGATAGGGATGGGGGCAAAAGGAAGGGTGAGAAGACAAAGTCCCTGGATTCCATGCATCGAGTTGCTTTACTGTGCTCCTCAGCTCAAGTGACCTTTAGTTACAGTTCTTCCTGGCTAGGTCCAGACCTCTCTTTTCTTAGAAAATTTTCTCTAGAAACCTTGTGTATTTCTCTGACCTTTTAAGACAAGAATCATTCTGAAAGCTGCATTTCAGTTTCACAAACAGAAATGCTTTCCTTAAGGGGTAGGTAGACATATATTTGACCCCAGAGAATTCTAGAGAGTAGGGTCCTAACTTTTGGGGGTGCCTTGTTGCAAGTTTTAAAACTACCTCTTGTGAGGACCCTATGATAAATTTTCTTCTTTTAGATGAGTTACAAACACAGATCATGCAGATAACCCATTTTGCTTCAAGCCTCAATCTCTAGTTCATGCCTCAGTTTTGGTTTCCTTGTAGCACAGAAGAAGGGACTTGATTCTTTCAGTGATAAAAATGTAAAGGAGACAGACTTCAGCACATATCCAGAAAGGGAAAGTGGAAGGATTAAATACTTTTAGATTTTTTTTTTTTTTTTTTTTTTGTCATTTTGAGACAGGGTCTCACTGTGCAGTTCAAGCTAGCCTTAAGCTCATTTTGTAGCTCAGGCTGGGCTTGAACTCACAACAATCCTCCTGCTTCAGCCTCCCAAGTGCTTGGATTATAGGCATGAGCCACCAGGCCCAGCCAGGATTAAATACTTAAGGTAAAAGAGAAGAATCCAGAGATGAGTTCAAATTTTCTTAATTCATGTAACTCGAGTTGATTTTAATACCAAAAAATGATCCAAAAACTCTTAGAGAAAGGCAAATCAAGTGCATAAGTTGAATTCAAGATACATGCTGAGCACAAACACATAGAAATCCAGCATATTCAGTGCCCAAACTTAGGAGAGAAGTGTGCAAAGAGTGTGGACTAAGCTGAAAGAATCGGAGAGATAGGGTCGGCAAGAAATAATTGGTCCAGCAGAAATAGCTCCAAGCTTTCCCTTCCTCACTCCCACTTCTATTCTTACAAAACTGGAATCTTTTGATATTTTTATTTGCAAGGCAGGCCACATGTTTACTCTGTTGGCTATAGAGCTCAGGCTCTCAGTCTTTGTCCCTTCTTATGCTCTCAGCTCTGTCTTGATACTTAGCTGTGGTTCTTACCACTAGCGGATGCATGAGACCTCGCCACACTGCATTTGGATGTGATGGATCTCTCAGCCCCCTTACAAAGGATAACATTGCATAGATAGTGTTGAAAGAAAAAAGAATTAAATTCTGATCACAATTATGTTAATAGATGTATGTGCTATTTTTCACTGATTCCTGAAGTTACTGAACAATTTGGACAGTAAAGGTTGGTTGAAGAGATGGTCAACACTCAACAGTGCACTTATTACATCCACTAGGTAGCTGCTTAGTTCTCACTGTTGCTCTACATAGCCGAGCATGCTGTTCATGCTGGAAAATACCTCCTGACCTTTCCCAAGTAGATCGGTCATAATTAGCTTTCTTCAGCCCGGCGCTACAGTGCCCCTGGCATTTCCACACCCCTCGTGCATTCTGCAGCTGGCTGCACAGCTATGACTTAATGGTTAAAACTTAAAATCGCATCAGTTAAAATTTGATGCTGCATATGCTAGGAGGCTTTATTTCTTTTCTTGTTAATATAATAATGATTCAACCTAGACGAAAACAACCAGTGCCCTTCTAGGACCATTTACATAGTCTATAAAAATAAGTTAGTGTTTATTTTGTCAGTGGTTCTCTGCAAGATCTTTTAACAGGAGTTTTTCTAGCCAACTGTAAAACAGTAAGAATTGTATACTAGCGCCTAGCTTGCTTCCACTTCTTTCTCCCAAAAGGGATGCTATCTCTTATCTCCACCATTATAGCTCAAGGTAATAAAAACATTTGTGATGGAGAAAACAGACTCTGGATTCTTCCAAAAGTTCTATCTATAAAGAACAAATAGAAAAGGAGAATAGCAGAGTTCTATTGCTAATTTAACCAACTGCTTCTTTCTGTTCTCACCAATTGTGGAAAAGGCCTGACATATTTAGATGCATATTCCATCAAATCATTTGCAGACATTTGTTCTATGATAATCAATACATATCTCATTGGAATCATTCAGTGTACTTTTGAGCTGAATAGGCAGTGCTTTGTAATGGAGAAATACCTAGGCATGGGAGTTGATAAACTGAATTTAAGATCCTTTCCTATATGATGTGTTGTACAACTGACTTTATAAAACTTAACTATACTGAATGTATATCTCAATATTTCTTGAGTTGATTTTCATTATTTATGGGCAGAGAAAACAACCTACATGAAAATAATTATTATACAAGAGTAATATTATGTAACATTTTCTTTATCTCTTGCTTATTTTATTTTTACATGAATATTCCTTTTTATTTTATCCAAATGATGTAAACTCACAAAAGTTGGAGACTTGTCTGCTTAATTCAATACAGTATCTGGATCACTTTGCACAGTGATTAGTTATTGGTATCTACCTGTTGAAAGAAGAAAAAATAATGCAAACACATATTTCTAATTAGTTTTGTGCATGCTCAGAAGGACTAAATCCTTTCTATCTATTATTCTTACAAGTTGGTTAATGAAACTATAAACACATTCTTAGAAAGAAGTCCCACTTAGATTGGATGTTTTAGTAGTTAAACACACTAGAAACTGAGAAGCTCTGAAGTAAATCTGAACCAGTGACAAAAAAGGGCTGGGACATATTACCATAACTATTGCTGTCATCTCTTAAAGATATAACTGTGGTTAAAGCATTAAGTTTCATTGCATCTTGGTTTTTTGTAGTTGTTGTTGTTGTTTGTTTGTTTGTTTTTGCAGGACCAGGGATTGAACTCAGGTCCTTGCACTTGCCAGGCAAGTGCTTATTCTACTGAGCCATCTAGCCAGCACCCTGCCCCCAACCTTTTCAGCCTATAAAGGGAAAAGATTTGTTTCACTCAGGGTTTTTTTTTTTTTTTTTTTTTTTTTTTTTTTTGTGCAGAACCAGGGATTGAACTCAGGCCTTTGTGCTTGCCAGGGAAGTACTTATTCCACTGAGCCATCTCCCTGGCCCTAAGGCTCACAGTTTTATAAGTTGATTTTGTGCTTTATTAGCCCTATTCCTTTGAACTTGTGATGCCGTATTGTGGCAGAGAAAAACTGCTCACTTCAAGGCCAGGAAAAGGGTTCATTGATGTTCCCACAATCCCCATTAGAGTCATCTGCTAAGGACCCAAAGACCTCTCAGAAGGACCTTCCCCTTAAAGGCTCCACCACCTCCCAGTAGCATCACTTCGAGGACCAAGCGCTTCAGCGTGTGGACCTACTGGGTACACTCATGACCCAAATTCTGCAAGTTCTTGCCTCTAGTTCTATCCCAAAGGGATGTAGCTACATTTGAGAAATGTACCTAGATTCCTTTGGAAAATCACAGCGCAGACACTGTGAAAGTAAATATATCACAGTAATCCTTATGTCAAAGGAGGTCCTGAGGAAAAAGAAAAGAGTCTCAGTTGGTCTCTTGATGCATCTCAAACAATCCTTCCCAAGCAAAGACATTTCTAACCATAATGCTCTTCTATATAGGACACACTCAGTTCCACTCTGGCTAAAAACTGGATAATAAACTGAAAACCTGCTGAGTCTTCTCCCTGGGCTTCAATTAACAATGGCTCCTAAATTACAAGGCTTTGCTCTGTGACTTTGGGTCCACATAAAAGCTCTAGGCCTCTTTGCAGCTATAATTTGCAATAAATATTTAACTTACAAATATGTTCATAGCATTCTCAAAGATTTTACAAATGAGAAAACAATGGCTTCAAGGTCCTGAGCACCTCAGGACTCCTGTTACATAATTGCCCTAGCCAGATTTGCCCACTTTCCACTTTCTGCTCACTTTTCCCAGCGGCGTCTAATGAGGCAGCAGCATGAACCTGCTGTGCCAATGGCTGGATTGTCCTAATCGGGAGGGAGACACTCACCTGCTCAGCCTCAGTAAAATTCCATGCTCTGCTTTCCTGGAAGGGACAAAATGCAATTGCTAAAGAACAGTTTTGCTTGGACATTGGCTATGCGAGATACAGAGTTACGGGCTGGAAGTATGTATTTAGATGATCTGTTCTTAAGAGTCGTGTAGTGAGCAACTTTTGTTGGCTATGATTCACACTGAACGTAATATCTGAAGTCTTTATTACAGCTGTGCATGAAAGCTATAGCTGTTTGGGACTTTGTGTTTTAGCTATTTTATTCTCATTGTCTACCTTTAGGAAGAGAGAGATCCCTGCTCCACCCATTTTTGTCTTTGAATTAGCCACTACTGAAGGAATGAAAAGTCTTCATGGCTTACACTTCAGAAAGAAGTGGAAGGAAATGAGTTGGGTTCTGAGAAAATTAAGAAAACCATGAAAGCGAAATCACTATACAATTTTGTTCTCAGCGTGCTTCGCTGGCAGCAAAATTGTTACTAATTTTTATGAAAAAGTTCAACTGAGCACCGTGATACTACCTAATGCTACCTTGGAATGTACTTGTAATTAAGGATGAACTTATACCCAATGAAGGAACGATGCTGTACTGTCTTAAAAATGCTTTCTCCAGTCAGTTAAATGATGACCTTTGTAGATAGATAGTTCACTTCGAAATGCTTTATTTGCACATTTAGCAAATGTGGTACATAAAATTATTTCTATTTCTGAAGTGCTGCCCAAATAAAATATTCTTTATTATTTTAACTAAGTTTTCTCTCAAACATAAAAATTCAGAAGAATTGAGCCACAATAAAAGACAATATATGTTTTTAATAGACCATTTTATAGAATAAATTTTTAATTTATATAGAAGCTCCTGCTTAGGCAAGCTTTTCTCAAATGTTGATTTAGGTCACCTACATTTTACCTAAGTTGAAAATGTATATATAGTTTTCCATTTGTAAGTTCAATGAATTTAAGCAGTAGAGCTTACAATTTAAATAGTGATGCAAACTTTGCTTGCCTTTTTATACAATAAGTTCATTTTTTTTGGTTTTTACTTAAGTATTGATATGAGAAAAGAAAAAGATATTCAGTTTGACTCCATTTTCTATTCACCCTCAAACTTGGTCATTTTTAAGTTGGTTTTTGTAACTGAACATGAGTGAAAGGTGGTACAAAAATTGATCATTCATTGCTCTGTATTAGATGGAACATGTTAGATTTTCCTCCTCAATTCCATCATGGTAAAAGTTCTTCATGGTGAGAGCAATTTAGGCCCTGGACTAGAAGTAGCCACTTCTTATCTATATTCTGCACACAATTCACTTAATTGAGATATTTCTGCAAAATAAAATCTACAAATAGGATGACAGGCTGTTTTTATATTGAATTTTTGGCACAAAAATAGCATTTAGTAAGATGATCAATGATACTTTGTGATTTATACATCTGGGCATTTTGG
The DNA here is from genome assembly GCA_004027165.1 of Ctenomys sociabilis. Taxonomy (NCBI): domain Eukaryota; kingdom Metazoa; phylum Chordata; class Mammalia; order Rodentia; family Ctenomyidae; genus Ctenomys; species Ctenomys sociabilis. The sequence continues at coordinate 73,909 of PVKA01002241.1, forward strand.
TGTATGATGAGGCAATGAGGTTCTCTAAATTATTGCTGCTTTCATAAAAACATTATACAGTACAGATGTAAGAGGAATATATATATAGAGAGAGAGCCAGTGAGGTAGCTCAGTGGACTAAAGAGCCAGCTTAGGCAAGCTTAGGCAAGTTTAGGGACTGTAGTTCAATCCCTGGCACCACATGCCATGCTAGCTCCAACCCCAGAGAAGGCTGAGCCAGCCACCAAAAAAAATAGAATATATATATATATATATATATATATATATATATATATATATATATATATATATATATGACAAGACTCAAGTTCTTTTCTTTTTGAGGTATTGTAAGAAAATGATTTGAAATCAGGTTCACATTGAAAATTGTAAGCTGCAGTGTTATTGTGGTTATATTTTTAATTTATAAATAAAAATACTTTTATTGAACTTCTAAACCATGACACACAAATTGAGAAATGCTAATCTGAAAATCTGCTATCTGAAATATTTCAGAGTCGTAAATATTTTGAGCACTCATAGACACCGCAGGTGGAAAATTCCACACCTGTCCTTTGGCTACAGCTTGAAGTCGAGCTGCACTTAGACTGATAGATAGTATAAAATTACCTTCAGGATGTATGTAAGGTGTGTATATTCAAACAAATGACTCTATGTAGGTCTTGGGTCCTGCCCTCAGAATATCTCATTATCTATATGTGAATATTGCAAAATCCCAAAATAGCCATGAAATAAAACTGTTCTCAAAAACTTTTCTGCTAAGGAATACTCACCCTGTAAACATATTGCCACTACTGTTGTTATTGTTGATATTATATGGCTTATTACTATACTGTGAAATAATTGAGTAAAGAGAAATTTTTAGGACAAATTACTATTGATTTCCTTCTCTAGCCAGCTCATTCTAATTCCTTATGAAATGCTTTTCAGTCCAATATCAGTTCTAATTTGTTTTTCTCTCTTCACAAACATAATTAGGTCTTCCTTATTCCACTCACGTTTTTCAGGATGTTGAGACTACTGGTGCTATTGTCCTTCTGCCTATGCCCCGCATGATACCATCAGGTAATCTGCCATGTCTGAAAACTTTATCTTTAATAGCATTTCTAGATTATTAATGTATATTCCTGAAAACAGCTAAAATCAGTGATAACCTAATTTTAAATTACCAAAAGAAATGAAGAGTTGATAAGATTAAAAGGAAATACCAGCTAAATGTCACCAGACCACAGAAACATTAGAAAAACTGGCTTTCTACATGCTGAAGATAAAAATTAGAGCATGTCTCTCACCATGCACTAAAGTAAAATCAAAATGAATCAAATATATAGATATTAAAACAGAAACACTAAATCTACTTGAAGAGAGAATAAATAAAACACTCAAAGATGGGTTTTGTTCATATAAAACCCATACCACAAAGAAAATATTTCAGAAAATCTACAACTAGGATCTCATTTTAAAAAAAACAAACCTTTTTTTTTTATTTTAGGGAAGGATCTGTGTTTATTTTTCAATCTTAGAAGTGTCTTGTCCTAGACACTATGGGATGTTTAGCCTGTTTACAGCCTCTTAAGAGCTGGGATTACAGGCACATGCCACCATACCTAGTCTGAATTGCTATCTCAGTGTGCCCTAGGGGCAGGGTTGGCATGGCAGGCCCAATGCAGGCACTTTTAATCCATGGAGCTTTTTGCCTCCCTGCATTAAAAAAAGAAAAAAAAAACTTTTACACAATAAAATCAACAACAGAGTAAACATGGTGTAAGAAAAGAATTTTCCCAGCTTTTTCTAAGACAAAGGACTACTACCAAGAATTTATAAAGAACTGAACAAAAATGTAAAGATCCAATCCAAAAATGGTTGCAATAAACAGACCCTTCTAAGACTAAAAAAACAATACAAATGGCAAGCAAATACATTAAAAAGTGTTCAACATCAAGGGTTATTTGAGAGATGCAAATTAAAACAATACTGAAAATCCAACTCCCCCAGAAAGAAAGACAATTACCACAAGGTCAACCAATAAAAGTGCTGGAAGGACTGTGAGGAATAAGGAATCCTTCTCTACTACTGGTGGGACCATAGATTAGTGCGACCACCATGGAAATCAATGTGAGTTTCTTCACAAAACTGAAACTAGAGGCTCCATTCCACTCAGCTATTTCCTTCTTGGTATCTTCCCTAAAGAATGCCACAGTGACCTAAGCACGGTTTGTCGTAGCTAAATGTTGGAACCAGCCCAAATGCTCACCAGCCAATGAATGGATAAAGAAGATGAGCTTTTTTGACATAAAGGAGCCCTACGTTGTCACAAAGAAGGATAAACTTGAGACGCTTCTAGATTGATAGGTTGACGCTGGGGCCACTCTCTTAAGTGAAGTAACTTGCACATGTATGTGTAAATATTGCATTGTTTGTCTGGTGTGAGAAACCAAAAAGATAAAAAAGGATCTGAATGCAAACTAGATATTATTAAATAGGAAAAAAGTGCTCAACTGGAAAGCAGAGCTAAAGAAGGGGGAGGGAGAAATGAAAGAAGGGAAAGGGAAATAATGAGAAAAGAAGGAAAAATGCAACAAAGCTTTTGCAAATAAGAAAATGAAGAATGGAGTGAGGATAAGGGAGCGAGGGCAGAAAAGAAGGAACTGGGAGAAATCCTACCTGGATGCCAAGTTCCTCTGATAAAAGGGACCAATAAACTTAATTGAAAACCTGTGCAAAGAACTATAAGTCTTACTGACTGGAGACCTTAGGTGACCACAATGGTTGTTCATTCATATCTGGCACTACTCAGCCTTCAGTATGCCGAGTACAATATGTCCCTGAGCTCTTACTGCTCTGGCTCTTCTCTGATATCTTCATTTACACCACTACATTTTCTTCTGATCTAAGGTTTAACAGTGACTACCAGGCAGTGAGATACGTAGATGGTTCCATGGATGACTTTCTTTCCCCCTTTTTCACTTTCAGATAGGTAGGTTTAGATACTATAGTTGGTTTTAATACTGACAATAATTTCATAACATTTGAGATTTGAAATCAAAACCTCTAATTTTGTGTGGAAAAAGAGACTGCAGCCTGACTTATCTGTGTACACTGTCTAAAAACCTCACTTTCGAAACATTCAAAGAAGCAAGATCATGTACCTGCAGAAATCTGTTACTTCAAGAGTCTCTTAGGCTGGCCTAATAGCTCAGTGGATTAAAGCCCCTATAAGCAGATGCAGGGGCAAGGGGTTTCATCCCAGGGCCTAACATGCTGGCCCCACCCTGAGGGCACACTGAGATGGTGATTGAGCCTGGGTGTGGTGGCGTGCACCTGTAATCCCAGCTCTTGGGTGGCTGTAAAGAGGCGGATCACTATGAGTCTGATCTAGTAGTGGGACTCTGAGCACTCTGTAGACCCTTCCCTAACATATGCTATATACACACAAAGAGAGAGTCTTAAAATCTTAAGCTTGAAAAGGGCTTTGCTTGAGAAGCATAATGTGGGTTTCTCACTTGTAACTATGCATAAAATAGATCAGAAGGCCCTGAAATTGTTACCTACAAAATGTAAATTACTCAAAGCTCAATGTACTCAACATAAATTATAACATAAATTACAATGTATTCAAATACTCAATGTAATTTACCTTTTGATGTACAGAACTGTGAATCTCAATCACAGACTATAATTTTGACTTCTTTCTGAGTTAGGCCAGAAATAATATTTGTAAAACAACCTCAATATTCAGCTACTTTTGTTGTTTTTAAAGTACAGCCTGCAGAGAATCTGAGTCTCTTCAAAGATGCTAAAACTTCTGTTTCTTCTCTTCCCCATGCTCTCTCCTCTTGTTCATTCTCCCCTTCTGCTGGCTTTGAGATTTCTTTACTATGAGTGTTGTCCTCTATGTCAGCCATGCAGGATAATTAAATCAAACTCACCTAACAACCTCACTGATGCCTTGCCCACCAGGAGGTTATTTCTCCTGGGAATCCCGGCTGGTTGTGGGGCTGGGCTCTAGCGGATTACGAAGCCAAGGTAATCAGAGCTTCTTCCAGCAACAAGATTAGATGACAGGTGGCAGGGATTTTATGCAGGCAGAGGTTTCTTCATCCCCTCAGATTACATAGGGACAATGGATTGCTGTTCCATTTCAGTGGAAGCCTAGGCCTGGCAGGTTTGGCGTGGCCCATCAGTCACCTCAGGAGCCATCTTCTCTCACATGAGCAGTCATCCTCCCTGGCACGGCCATCAACCAAACCCTCTCGCCAAACCTCACCCTTCCTCCACTTTGCTCAGTTTCTGCATGCGGAAAGCTGACTTACAAAATGAAGAAATCAGAGCAACAAAGAAAAAGCCCATTGGGAAAAGGGTCATCTGGCTCTGCTGATTACCTGAAACCAGGCAGAGGCCAGACATCTGGGTCTCGTCTCCTCACAACAACAGAGTGAAGATCACTGTGAAGATTTGAAGTGGCAAATCACAGCTCTTGACACAGTAACCAAGACAAAGAAAGGCCTAGAACAATGTGTTCCTTACTATGCATTACTGTTGAGTGTGTTTACTATTCTCCTCAGTAACTTTTGTAAAGTGAATGATACTTAAGGGAGGATGAACTGAAGACTTAAAAAGATCAAGTAAATTTCCCCCAAGGTCAAAATAACCAAAATTACAGAACTGGTACCCCAAGTCCCAGCACAGTAATATTTTCAGCAAACCATGTAGCATAAGAAATGTTTAAATTTTGCCATATTATATTGATCATCAATGTCATATGTTATGTGTATTTTTATGTGAATTTTTTAATGTATTTTTTACAGGGTCTAACTACACAGCTCAGACTCATAGTGATCCTCCTGTCTTCAGCCTCCTCACCACTGGCTTTGCAAGCATGCGCTACCATGCCTGGACTCAGTTGCTGGCTCAGCATGCCCTGGGGACAGGGCCAGCTGGCATGGGGGGCTGGGGATTGAGTTCTGGTCCCTAAGCAGGTGTTAGTCCCCTGGGCTATCTCACTGAATGTTGATACATCTCTATTTTATTTCTTCTACTGGTTTCAAACATTGTGACTGTAATTTACATGCATTAGTATTGCTTTTCAAAAAGATAGAAGTTCCACACCTAAAATATGTGCATTATCTATAGCTCATAAGCACATTAACACTTGTTTTTCAAGTCTAAAAATTCTGATAGGCAGAAGCATGCAATTAAACCTCAAATGTTATTATTATTATTATCTGAATGACCTAATGAGAACTCACAAGAATTTTTGAATCATGCCATTGTTGACTCTATTGCCTTTATGGATCCCCAGCAGGTGCACATTGTCCTAAACCTATTGAAGGATTTAATAGTCAGATATTTTTAATATCAAGAACTAGATAATAAATTCTAAAAGAAAATTTGGCAATTGTAATTTAACCTTATTTAAATTATGAAACTTCTTATAATATGCAGTACAAATGTACCTTAAAACAGATTGCTGCATATTAACATTGATAGGTAAAGATATATTTATTGAATTATGATTTTTATAGATGTTATCTCTGTGAAGAAGAAAAAATCCAATTATGTGCTAGCTATGTAGTGTCTGGTTTGCTGGTTAGGTTTTAAAACTATGCACTATGGTGACAGAGAAACAAAACAAAAAAATCTCTGCAAGTCCCAATGAAATTGCTTCCCAAAGTGCTTTGTTTCAAAAGCAATGTGAACTTTAAAAGCCCTCTGAGCCCACAAGTAACTCATGGGATACATGACACCCTGTTTGTGTAATTGTAAAAATCTGAGGGTGTTTGGAGAGAGTTGAGTGACAGAGCCCAAGGAATTCTGAGAGCAGGGAAGATGCTGGCCTTTCCTACAGTGAGGGGTACGTGTCGTATACCCTTCCCTGAACCCATAAAAAGAACAATGCAGAGTGAGCCAACACTCTGTGGTTCACCAGCTGTGGCAATGGAGTGCCACGGTGGGGGACACTGACAGCGTGGGGAGTTGTTGGGAGGGGACAGGAAGAAAGGAAACTTTTTCACCTTTGTCTTATATTTGCCACGAGCCTGAAATTGCTCTGAAAAATAAAATATTTTTAAAAATCCAAAAGTACTTCTAACTCAAAAGGCAAAAAAACAAAAGCAAGAGAAATGAGAGATGAAAAATATGTCTGGATGCCTGTTATGCACTCACATAATCAAATACTTTCGTAGTGAGTACTTGGAATCAAAGTGAGAGCAGCAACCTGACAAGGCCTGCGTGAGAGAGTGCCCAGGTTCACCCTGACTGCCCAGAGCAGCCTGCTCTCCTGTATCTGTTTTCCAGAGAGGACACAACTTGCTCTTTCAATCAATACCTTCTTCCAGTTTCCAAGTTGCAGCAGCTAATTTTAAAAAATTTAAGTCTTCAGTTCTAAAATCTGCCAGCCAATATGGCTTTTCACTTGTGAGTTCTCTTTATAGTAGTCTGATTGCTAAGTGCATTTGACATAAAATTACCTCAATCTCAAGTTTATTCTATTCTTATTTATAATTTTTTGACATTTTATGTGCTATACTTTTTAAATTCCTAAGAGAAGAACGTGTTCCTTAGCAGAAAACGGACTGACTTGAGCTGTGTGGTACTAACCTACATATGCCTGACAACTGCGTGAGAGACATTTTGCTGAGCCTTTCACTGAATCCTCATTCCCTTCCCAAAATGTTCAGATACAAGAATCACATGGTCACAGTGGTGTCCCATCATTTTTTTTTTTTGAGGAATACTCTTCAATCCCATTCCAAGAGACAGTTATTTTTGTTCTTCTTACAAAAACAGATGTTAGCTATTTTTTCAGTGCTCTAATGTACTTAATGTAGACCTCAAAAAATCCATCCAGTGTCTGAAGGAAAAGCGGACGGTTAATTTTGGCTATGTTTTACATAATAGAAGGTATTTCTTTTAAGGGAATCTCTCATTCTAGAATGATGCTAGTGCTTTATACTGTGCCGGAAAAACAGCCTCTGATCTAATCAAATTTTATTATCTGGGATCAGTGACGTACTCTGCAGTACGACCAAGTTCAACCTCATCTCATCAGCTGTCTGGATACGTAACTGTGAAGTTGTTCTTAAAATCCCACTTCTTCCAACAGAGACATAAACGAGATGAGACAGAGACGCAAAGACAACTGTCAGTGCAGAACGATTCCTCTCAGACAGCACTGCAGTTTTATCCGTGATACCATTTCATTTTATTTTAAAGTAGCGTTTGCTAGAAAAAAACCTGTTGGTTTTATCACTTCCACCAATCACATCAGCCAGTTCTACTATAACGGCCGACATAATACCTTTGGTAAAACTCACGAGAGCTTGGCATTAAAGCAAGAACCTATATGTTAAGGCTCGAAATATCATTTGATTTGAAAGAAAAAGTATTTAGTGACCAGAAAATTCCTTAGGAATGTATGTACAGAGAAGTTCGCATTTCCATAAGCACTATGAATGTCAAGTATCTTCATATTACTCATTTTAAAATAAGCACTATGACTACAAAATAATATAGCTAAATGTGTAGAAAATATAGAAAGGAACAAGAAAGAAAATAGCACAATAAATGCTTTACCCTAAGGTAACTTAACATTTTCAGATTTCTATGCTTATGAAGCTATGAAACTACTTGTTCTATAGTTAATTCATGAACTCAGAAATGTCTTCGAAGATCCCATGATATGCAAGACATTCTTCTTTTTTTTTCCTTTTGTACCAGGGATTGAACTCAGGACCTTGTACTTGCCAGGCAAGCACTTATTCCACTGAGCTACTTATTTGCAGCCCCACCAGGCATTATTCTTTGACTGGCAATATATTATGATGAAACAATAGAGATAAAGTCATTAATGGAGTCTCTAACATAGGAGAGAAATAAATGCATCCTATAAAGTATTAGGGTGCCATTAGGACACAGAGAGAGCTAGAACAGGGAAGGAAAGTGTTCAAAGCCAGAGGTGCAGAGCTGGGTCAATGACTGCGGATACTGTGCACGCAGGTGTGCTGAGGCAGTGGCGCTTAAAGAAAGGCATTAGTGATGATAAAGCAGCGTAGAGAGCGCTCCAGCAGAGGCAGCACCCAAGCCAGGCTTGAAGACCGAAGGTGCTTGGCCTGTTCTAGGAATAGCAAGAAGTCTGTTGTGGCCAGAATTAAGAGAGGGGAATGCACGAAAGACCGAAATCACAGAGGAAGCAGGGATCCCAACCAGATGGAGTTTCATTGTTTTAGACGAGCGCTTAAAATTTTGCCAGAAGTGAGGAACAGAGCCACTGAAGTTCTTCAGTGCGTTCTATGGTTTACATCTGGATGTCCCCCTGAAGCATCAGATGGCCGTGGGGGAGGGGCCTTTTGGAGGCCTCTCAAGCTAGAGTTCATGATTGGTTCACTAGCGAGTGCCGGGACTGGGGTGTGAGTGCTGCACTCACCCCAGGGTGGGCAGCCTGCGTACAGTATAAGGAGGGAGAAAGACTTGCTCCTCCCCCTTTGGCCCTGTGGCTTTTACTGTCTTCTGCTGACCCAGCTCCCAAGAGCTGTTGCTCCCCTGCTGTGACACCCTGCCCAACTATGGACTGGAACTTCTACAAACTGAACCACATCAATACTTCTTTCCCCAGTTTTGGGCACCAGGTATTTTGTCTCAGCAATGAGAGAAGAATAACTAAGTGCAGAAATGAATTGGTTGGTTTTATATTGGAAATGCTTCCACATACATTAATAGTTATATAGCTATTTCAATTTAGCCTGAAGCACTTTCTTCTAAGATTCTTGGAAGAATCATTCTAATACTGGCCTGCTAATTCCTTCAATGTGACTATTGATGAACATATTGTGGATTTTTAGTTTTAAAATTAATAATAATTTTAACGTTCCAGTGTAGAAGTCTCAATTTGGTATCCACACTACAAAACAGAAAGCACTGAGTAGTTGTTGGCATGCAAGGATAAGAGTTACAAGAAAATGAGCTAAATGCTTCCAGAAAAGTCATGGAACTGTACTCCCCAAAGGAACATGCAATATACAAATTATTTTAGTCAACATAATAACATAATGAAAAAAAAATAACTTAGTGACTTTCCTAATTTGAACAATAAACAAATTCCTCTTTTAGCAACAAAGATTTCTTGAAATCATCCTCTCCACAAAGAGACGTCTAGCTGGTACACTGCCTGTATTCCTCACAAACACATTTCTTCCTGCTTCCTGTGTGAGTGAGGCATACTCTGGTCTTGTTTCTTCCTCCCTGTAACATTTCCTCAATTTAGTTCCAAGATGTCTTGCTCGTGATAAATGAAGCAGAGGCTCTCCTGATTCCTAACATCCAAGATCTCTGGAAGAAAAGATTTGCCCAGCAAGTTAAAAACATAGCAGAAATATAGAAAAATAATTTAACAGATCTTAGAAAATTAGATATATAATCTCCAGTGAAGTAATCTAATTTCTTTCCAGCTAAAGAAGCATCTTAGCAATACAACTCTAAGGCCTCTGGAGTTGTACTGTCTAGTGTTTACTCTGAAAACATCTTCCTTGGAGTTTTCACTGATGTCAAATTAGTCCCCCTTAAAACTCTGCTTTAATTATCTCTCTGTTTTCCCATGACAGCGGATGCAGAACCATGTCCCTCAACAGGCCACCTCTCACACAGCCTTAGACTAATTGGCTAAATTACCTTGTGTTCTGGTGGGTTTCAGAACGCCTGCGTTGCTCTTCATTCTGTAGCCTCACGAGAAGAGGCAGGCGCCTGCATAAACAGGAAACTCTTTATTATGTGCATTTCGGAAACCCAGGTCTGAGAAAAGAATAATCTGTATAGTAGTGAATAATTTCACGAGGATGTTACCTTAACAGCCAACTGTGGGAATATGCAAAGCACGGTGTCTGACACACAGAAGACTGTCCAGAGATTATTCTGTAGCTTATGCATATAAGGAGCAATAACGTACTGTGTGAAAGCACTCCCTGTATCTTATATTAGGAAGTTTACTACTTGACTGCTTGTTCATTGTAATCAAAGCAGATATTTTGCACATTGTTGAAGATGGTTCACATTTTGCTCAATCTATCTCACAGAGTTAGATTTCCTCTTAAACAATGCAATTAAACAATTCTTAGCACACTTTGCAGTCCAAGTGACTTGAAGACCATTAGCGATGAAATTAGGGAGCTGACATCTGTTGATATTTAAAAATTATATCCAGGGTAAAGAGACAATACTACAATCAGGTCTTTGTTCTTTGCTTTTTTAAATAGTCAAAGTGAACTAAAGCATAGACAATTTTGAGGTGATTTTTTTTCCTGCTAAAAACAAGCTATTTGCTATATAATTAAAAAATGATATGTCTGTATTCTCCTCGTGGTCAGCCACAACTAACTCACAAAAGTTGGTCCCCAGACCTAAGTATGCAGGAAGATTGTCTTTGTTGTGATGAACAATTGATAGAAAAATTTTGCCACCTTTATTTGCAGTCAAAAGAAACCCATCATTCTCAGATAATATAGCACAGTTTTTATTACATGTTATGATATCTTTGGTTTGAAGAATGGTGGTAAGAGCAGAGGTATTAGTTGCTTAAGGGTATACTTTGTTGACATCTTTATTTGGGAAAATAAAAGGCTGGCCACATTATAACTCAGGTATCACTATTCTACTGTTCTTGGAGATCAAAGGTCTGGAATTAATTTTAAAGTTACTCAGTCACCTTTAAATTTAAACAAGATACATTAAATATTGGTTTGTCAATATTTAAGTTTTGACAAATCTCTATATAGCAAGGCCTAAATGCCATCCTTAAGAGACATTTGAAACCCCTAAAGCAAAAATGTCCTGCGGGAGGGAGAGACATCAATATAGAACTCAACTCTAGCCCAACAGGGACACATGGAGATTTGTAGCCTGCAGGTGGAGTGAGACAGGCAGTGGAGAGAAAATCACTAAGAAGGGATGTGGAGAGTGGGGAATGCTTGCTAAGCAGACCTAGGACAACTAGTGCCAAAGATAAGCCAGGGATGAAGTAGAGTGAGAAAGAAGAAAGCTAAGGAGCTATCAAGGATGGCAAGGAGGCTTGCTGAACTGACTTAGCAAGACTTTGTTAGAA